>BQNB010067790.1:0-25527 GCA_026074375.1 Tanacetum coccineum | reverse complement strand
GTTTTCCATACATTAGGCTTGACCGCTTCTCTATCTTCTAATTATCAACTTGTGTGTGTTAATCGCCCAATCTCAGTCTAGGTAAACCACGCACAACGACACATCAAGTTTTTGGCGCCGCTACCAGGGAGTGAATTGTTTAATTCTTGTTTTTAGTATTTTTAGTTTTAGATTTAACATAACTTAGATTAGTGTAAAAGTTTAATTTTTGTTTTTGAGTCTTTATTGTGGTGTCAGGGTCATCCATCTTAGTTTGTTTGTTTGTATGTTTGATTTATTTTTATGCATTGAATAGTTTTGCATATTTATTTTTCTGCATTGTTTTTGTTTTCGTACCCGTGCTGATCGAATAACCAATACGGCGTATTCGATCCATTGAATACGGCATATTCATCTTTCGAAATCAATACAGCGTATTCTGTTCAACAGATCAATATGGCATATTCAGTCAATTGAATACGGCGTATCGATCATCTGATACATCAACAGATTGTATTTTTCGTATTCCGTTCTCGTTTATAGTTTTCTGTATTTTCTTTGAACGATTTCACTCATATGGCAGTGTAGATTTATCATCATGACCCACCTAATTACCCAACCAGCTAAAAATATTTGAATACGTAGTCCATATGCAACTTTCATATTCATATAGCCAAATTAGCTTGTCGTTACCTTTTATACAACATTAGTCCTGAGAGTTTCAAGCGCCATTCAAGGCACAAACAGTGCAATTTCCAGGTTACTTAAGACCTGAGTTGGACCAAACAATGTTTTTAATGGTATAACAATGATGTCCGACTTAATGGTTAAAATAAACGACATTGATATCATTTCTCTTGCAAAAAAACCTAGACAAACACACATATTAAGTAATGCATGCCCTTAGATGACGGTGTACGGATGGGTACTGCATAAAAGCAAACACCAATAGAAAAATTAAGGCTCAGATATGTAAGAAAATATCAGTTTAAAGAGGAAAGACCCACCATGGTTTCATTAGCATAAATGCCCTACCAAGATATGGTTATTCTCAAACTTTGAACGATTTTCCTCAGATAATTAATCCATTACATATTGATCGTTATCTCATGCCAAATTAATAGTGTTTGAATACAAAATTCTTTGCATCTCTCATATTCAAAACACCAATCAAGCCTTCTATTACCTTTCTATACAATATTGATTTAAACGCCATCGTATAAGTCCAACCATTACTTATCAACAAGTTTGATAAATCACAAAAAACAACAATACAAAAACAAAGGCCCAAATCTATAATAATGTATCATAACAAAGAGGAAATACCCGCCATTGTTGCATCAGTGTCAAAGTGCCGCCAAGATACAGTTATTCTCAAACTTTGAATGATTATCCTTGGACAATGACTCCATTACAGATTTATCATCATTGCCTACCGAACTAACATCGTTTGTAAACGAAAAAACCTTTGCAACTCTCATATATAAAACAACGACCAAGAATTCTATTACCTTTTCATACAATACCGATTCAAACGATATAGTATAAAGCCAAACATCACTTATCTATAAATTTGCAAAATCACAATCTACATGAAAGACAATGAAATCCATATATACCTATTTTTCCTGTTGGGCCAATTCAGTGCATAATTATCCCTTGTACATAATTTGTATGAAAAATATCCTAAATGTAAACCAAGTCGTTGAACTTAAATAAGTTCAGCGATTCATCCTCAAGATGTTCTTCAGAGTCTAAAGAAAGGCTCATCACAACCTGAGGCGGATCTCGGAGAGTGAAGAAAAGAACCAAGATTAGGATGATGAAGTCACTGAGTGTTGACAATAGCTCACTGACTCTCCGAAGACTATCTTTAAATGAAGACCAAAGTGGCGGGAACTTCTTAAAAGAAAAAAGCAAAAAAGCAAAAGGAAGACAAAAAATACAAAAGTACAAAAGTTGCTAAAAAGTGAATAGTTAAAATAACTATTCACTTTTGTACTTTATTGAAAGTTTCCCTTGAAAGCTTTACCTTTTCCCACCTATATATATATATATGTGCATTTGTAATGAAGATAGGTTAGAGATTCTAAACACACAAAATAATACCAAGTATTATAGTGATAGGGTCCTCCTCTTATTAGATCGTAGGATTAGCTTTGATCATTGAGAGTTTTATATGTCATTCAATCGGGATAGCCTTTCGCAACTATCTCGTGTAAATCTTTGAATCATTTTCTAATAAGATTTATAAACGTTGAAAAGTACAAATGGTGTTATTATTTGGGTCTCATGTGAAATATATCAGATATTACACGAATATGGACCAATATTCCCATATTTAAAATGCGCAAGAACGAATCATATAGTCTGCGTAGTTTTTTTCCTGCAAAACCTGACTTCACTTTGAAAGTCTTCAACTGGTCCAATTCCTATCAATCCTGAATTAGCAAAAACTATTAAGAATCCAGTCTAATAATCAACTACTTATACTAAGATAATGCATTACATACATATATTTATGCAGACTCTCATATTCAGATGACCGACCAGGCCTTTTATTAACTTTTAAGATATAAAATACACCGGTATCCACACATACCTTTTTTGTTTTTCCCGCATTTAAAACTCGCAACAACGAATGATCAACATGCGTATTTAATTTTTCCGTAAAACTCCACCTCACTTTGAAAGTCCCCGACTGGTTCAACTCCGATCAAATCTGAACTAACAAAATTTGTTAAAAATACAATTTGGTAACCACCTAAAATGCATTTAGAGACAACATTATATGCAACTATTGTGTGGTAGCCGAAGAGTATAAAAGCATGTATGTTGCTCAGAAACCGTAACTGCTGCTAAACACGTTAGCATTTTATGCCATACAATATTTACCATGATGAAAATACGACCGATCGAGTGATAAAATCATCATAGCCACGCAAACTTAATCCAATTCAGGTATACACGTCACCACAATAAATAATAAATTCAAACATACGACAACCCTCTTTTTCCTGCTACAAAATTACAATATCAAAGCAAGCAACAACGTATAAGACCTTAATTTATGATTTAAATAAAGAATAGAACAAATCATAAAACTATTTGGACCTCGGCTCAGAAATCATATTGGCTGCAAAAGATGGTTGCACTTTATGTCGCACTGTTTTTTCCACGCCAAAACTAAAAGATCAAAAGACGTCGTTTAGCTTAAACGTACTTTCAAAGAAATTTTGTCATTCATAAACAACCGCATTTGATACATGCCCTTCTTAACTACATTTGACAATTATAGAATAACATACATTATACCCATAAAATGTCCATATGTTATAAGCCCACACACGGTTTACATACATGATTCCCACGTTCATGTATCCATGCACGTATTGATATGACTCAACCGTTTATCGTTATCTTACAGCGCCATTCACTCGTAAATAGTCCAACGCAAACCTCAAACAACATCTTTTTATACAAAACCAAAAAAAGTCAACCAAGTATATAACGCGGTCATTTGCTTCGCTATTTGCCGGCGCAAAATTATGACTGACACATATATCATATTGTTTGCAAAAACATAGTTGCATTTTATGCCATACCGTCTTTTCCATGCCAAAATTACGAATCAAAGGGTGACCGAATCATCACAGCCAAACCAAGTATTAAATGATATCGTTTACTTTGCTATTGTATAAAAGATTAACTGTATGTATAAAAAAGATCCAAAACCACAACACGCAACAAATGTATCCAAAATGTATGTACAAATGACTACAAAATACAACATGCAGCCACTTAATAAACATGACTGAACATAGACCCTAACACCACATGCTGCATTTTTTGGTACATATTACGACATGTTAGGTATAATCAGTCATTTTACTCGTTATTCCTCCCAAAATCTCCAAAACAAATGGTTGTACATAAACCCTAACCCTACCAAAAAAGATCAAAAACCACAACACGTAACAAATGTATACAAAATACGTGTATAAATGACTGCAAAATACAACATGCATCCACTTTATAACCATGACTAAATATAAACTTGATGAGGTATCATTTTATACACTTTTTCGGGGTCATTTAACCTCCTAAATTGTTCAAATATGCCTAAATTATGTACTTAATCATTCATTTTTGTGTTTTTAGCACTTGGATGACTTTTAGAGGAAATACACGTGACTTGGGCTCATTTTGGAGAAGAAACAAACAAGACTACGACTCTACACCAAATCTCTTAAAGATTATGCATACAGTGCGTGGAGACGGTGTCACATTCATTCGTGACGGCGTCACATTCAATCGTAACGGCGTTAGAGCTTACAAAGGACGACGTTAGATTTCTTGCAACGGCGTCAGGATCCAACCGAATTAAGAAGCCCTAGAAGATTCGATGAGGCGACGGCGTCAGGATTATAACGCGACGTCGTCGCGCCCGTTCACTCGTTTTTAGGGTTTTAAGTCTGTAACTTTTGGGAACTAAACCCTAACTTTAAAAGTCAAGTATAGCAGTTGTTTGGGTCATTTTTAGGGTGTACAAACCCTCTTGTATCAGCCTTGAACACATGTTTTAATCAAGTAAAGTTCATTTATTCCTTTAATCTTTCAATATGTCTATGTGTTTGTTTTGATTTATATTGCTCTTTATTCCTTATAAATATGCCTAAGGCTAGATTTTATTAGAATTTACATATTATTGCATGGACTTAGTTTTGTAGAACCTTATTAAGTATGCTTCTTGTGAAGGATGGTCGATTCGGCATATAAAAAGCCACGCCAGAAGATAAATAAATATTGGCACTAGACTTCTCGGAAACACGAGTGTAATAGAAAAGTATACCCCTCTGTTAACATCTTCTACGTAACATACCCCAAATATTGTTTAGATAACCTCTAAACGTGTATTTTAATGCCAAGTAATATACTCATAGGGGGCCATGAAATAGTCTTCCATACTACCTTACTTATGTGTCCCTTTAACGTAATATTAAATAGACGACGTTTTCGTGGTCATTCTCGCTCATGACATATGGAATAACATACTACAAATCAACACAAGAGAGACAAAGCAATAGGATTAGGAGCAAGCAAACTATGGAGTATTGCATGAAAAGTAATACGTTCGTATGACCCTATAGAGTGTATCACCAAAGTAAGTTTAGATTATAATTAGTATTTAAATAAAACCAAATCAAACCTCTCAAAACCTATGATTTTACTTGCAATACAATAAAAAAAAAAAAACATACGAACAGAATCTTTCTCAATCCCCTTTACACCTTAGATAAAATATGTTCGAGGCCTACCCACCAATTTACCCCTTTACACCTTTGTTAAATTCTGTTCGAGCCTTCCCAACTTATTTCTCTAGAGAACGATAACAACCCCCCGAGTCTTACCTTACTACACTATAACGGTTAGGTACTCTGCCTAGTGAGTTGTAAAACTAGTGCGTTTACAACGACCACATCAAAACCATAACACCATATATTATGACTTGTCATGTATAATCAATCAATCTACTCGTTACTCCTACCAAAATACAAAAAACAATTTTAACTTTAATCGTGAAAATCAAGACACCAAAATCTTCAAACAAAAAAACCAACAACTCGCCTGAAATCACCATCAACGACAAAGAAAATAAGTAGACAAAAATAACCACTTACATGCAATAGTGATACCGCTTGATCTAACAACCCGTGTGACAGAAGAAAATCAAAACGAAATCGTCTAGTTTAAGAAAAAAAACTAAATTGCCCCCCCCCCTCCTTAAATCCATAAACGTCATCGTTACACCCAAAACTTCATCATTTATATGGTTCCACTCACAAAGGTCTAACCTAAGGACAAACCGACGTCGTTTTTGCATGCACAAAACGCGATCGTTTTCTTGGCTATTGTATAAAAGGGTAATTATAAAATGTAAAACAAGCATCCAATAATAAATCTAAACACACCAACATTACGTTAAATTATATTATATTATATTAGTTAGAGATACACTTGTGTACGTAAAGTCATGTTTGGCAACAAGCTTTTCGAAGTGTTTAGGAACGACAAGCGGTAAGTATTTGCTCGTTTGGCAACACATCAACAAGCGTTTGAAACATGATAACTGCTCCAATCTTAAATGCTTCTTGAAGAAGAGTCAAGCGACAAGCGGTAAACATTTGCTTGTTTTACACGTTATAATTATAGTTACAGTGAAAGTGCCTAGAGGTCTTGGGTTCGAACCCCGAGGAGAAAATTAACCCCCATTTGCCACGGAGGTTTACCTACGCCGACTACGGTCTATCGAAAAAGGTAGTCGCCTTGGGATTAGTCGTCTCGCAATGTCGAGTCAAAAACCCAGATATACCAAAAAAAAGATAGTTACGGCTACGTTATCAAACATTGTTTTTTAAACAAACATCTACTGCTTACTACATATTAATGACAAAAGAATTACATGCATCATCTTTATTGGGAAAACTAAACATTTACTGTATTTTTTAAGTTTACCGTTATAAAAGTAACCAAAATATGATCAAAACAAGCCCAAAATTTAAGTTATGATATTTGGACGATTTATAAGACACAAATATCTAAGATTATGTTTAGCGAAATGTAGCAGTAGCAGAAGCAGTAAGCAGTGAGTAGTTGCAGTAAGCGATAGTAGTTAGCAGTAGTAGTTTTTTAAATTAAAGTGTTTGGTAACGTAGTTGTAGCTGTAATTAAAAATTGTAAAATGACGTAAAAAGACATATGCACATTAACATAAAAAAAACTTATCCAAATAAATAATAAGGGCATATATGTAATTTGAGAGCTAAAACGCTAGAAGCTAAATCTAAATGCTTTTTGATAAATCGTTTTAAATAAGAGCGGTTGCACATGATTCAACCGCTAGTTGCTCGTTCCCAAATAAGTATTTTATATATAAACCGCTAATCGCTTATCGTTAGTTGCTTCAAAACGCCCCCTAAATCATATAAGAGGTTTAGTAGTTCTGAGAGTTTTTTTAGATTCTTGTTGTTGTTTATATTAATTAATAACAATAAATTACAAAGATCATTCAAATTTAACTCATAATTAATAGAGTAAAGTCTAAAATACATTTATTTGGTTTGTTCATTTGAACATTATACATCTTTGTCATATAAGTTGACACATGTACATTCCTCAATCATAATAAGTCAGCCATCATACATCTCTGAGAACGAATGATGCATTTAGCACGTGTATCACTTAACGGATAAATAATTGCACAGTTCGTCCTTGAGGTGTATGGCGGTTGACTTTTACTAACAGAGAAATGTACACATGTATCAACTTATCTGATAAGAATATACAATATTCAAATATGCAAACCACAAGAATGCATTTTAAATTTTATTCTAATTATTATACTAATAAGCTGACAGTTAAAAGTAATATTTGTATCCAACCCAATAATAATCTAAATATCGTTGTAACATGTTAAAGAATTTACATATTTAAATATAATATAAAATCATAAGCAAACATTTTTATAAACTAAAGGTGTGTTTGGTTGTGGTATATTGAGAGAATTTTATGACATTTGCCTTTTAAATACTTTTAAATATTGTGTTTGGTATTTCAAATGAAGGAATTTAAAGTTTATGAATTGTCAAAATGAGGAGAATTAAAATGCCTTCAAAAAGTGAATTTTTTTAATTTACTTGGGAACATTTTTATAAACTTTTTTTCTTATTGTTTTTGTTGTATTTTTTCTTGTTTTGTTGTATTTTTTTTAAATCAAAGGAAATCAATCAGAGTGTTAGTCGGTCGGGTTGGTCGGGTTCGACGTCGTTTTGGCGTCGGGGTCATAGTCGCGAGTTCAAGGTTACAAATTTCATTACTCCGTTCCGACCTATTTGGATTCGGGTTAGTCGGGTTCCGCATGTTAACTCTAGATCGGTTCCATTTGGGGTTTGACGTTACATTCAAGTTGCGGGTCAACCGATATTAGTAAATATTGTAATAAGATTGCTTTTGTTGTATTAGTTTAAATATAAAATATTTTATATTTAAAAATTAAAATATTTTTCTATTCGGATTCAATCGGGTCGATCAATAACATCGATGTTACCAAAAATTTACTGTCCAGTTGCCTCGACCGTGATTTAAAAACAATTTGTTTATTTCTAAGTTGCAGGCATAATCTGTTTCATAAATTATTTAACGAATATTTCGTACTAATAAATATTTATCGCATGTGGTTTATTTGCCTTTAGATAGTGGCTCACTCCAACAAAAATTGGGTCGATCTCCCGAGTGACCTCGACCAAAGCTTAAAAATAAGGTAATAAGCTACGTATCGCATTTGATTATCACCATAAGCTATAATATTAGTCCACAAATTATGACATACTAGGATAATAACCAAAAATACCCTTCTTGGTATTCCCTTTGATGTCGTGGGTACATAAGCCCAAAATAAGCTATTCGAACCAATCAAATAAGCCACAATAAGCTATATACAAAATAAGCTACATAGTAAACATATGTTTTCAACCATTACGACAAAATATCAAAACTAACAAAACCTTATATTTTTCCTTTTTATTTTTGAATCCAAACGCACCTTATATAGTCTTTTTAAAACTTTTCGCTTTCGATTTTTAACGATCAGTCCGTACAACTAACATATATGCATCACTAGCAACCCAAAAGTACAACTTAAAAATAAATTTGAAAGTCTTACAAAAATGGTCATCAAAATAAATTTCGACGCGAACCGGACAACCCAAACGTTGTTTAAATGACTACCCGGACACTAGAATCAACCCAAAGTATCACTAATCTTCATGTTTTTGATCGAAATTTGAAAAATAAAAGTGTATGAGTGTGTGTGTGGGTCGGATGAACCAAAAGGAGAGAAAAAGAAAGAATGTGTGTGCTTATTTTGAAAGCAAGAATGAGAAATGCATGTTTAGGATCCAAACAAATCATATGTACTCATGTAGGGGACACACTTAGCTAAAATTAAGCCACCCTCGTTCCCTTTCTTGTCTTGACCAGCCATGGCATCCAAAGCCCCCAGGTGTTATCGTTTTCGTGTCGGGGTCACTTAAAGCTCGTAAAACTCGATCGTAAAGTATTTCCCGAAGTTATTTAGCATTTTTATTCATCTTAAAAATGTTTTTCCAAAAACTTAGAGTATTTACTTGACATATTTTCATATTAGACCTCCCAAAAACTCATTTGGACATTAACAGACGTGTCGGGACTCGTTTTTCGACATTTCTCAAAAATTCACAGGTGAACCACTCGGAACTTACATAGCTTAATAGTATCATCCAATAAGGCTTATTATACACAATAAACCTTAAAACGCTTCATATCTCATGATTTCACCATTGTCTTTTTTTGGAACAGCAATTTATTCGATCAAAAACTAGCAAGGAGCTAGAATTACAAAGAAACAAGATATGAGTTTTTAAGCCAATCGTTCCAACTAAACGAGGCTTTACATCGATACCTACACCAATAAAACGACCCAGACACAATGTCATCAAAAATCATCGCCTTCAAAAGAATTTTAGAATCAAAAAGTAACTTGTTCCGGTATGACCAAAGGTGCCACCACATAACATAAAAAACGCCTTCAAGAATCAGTTTGTGTTTGGAGGAGAGCCGCAACGACACGAGCCAAGAGCGCCATTCACCATAGGAATTAACTTCGACAAAAGGGGTAACCCACCATTGAGAGATCTTACATGAAAGCTGTCTGGCCAAATTACACGTGAAGAAGAGATGACTAGAAGACTCCACGCCAGTATTACAAATAGGGCACAAGATAGAATCTAACACAATACCTCGGCGGGATATATTAAACCTCGTTGGTAAGGCGTCCAACTTGACTTTCCATGCGTGTACATTTACCTTGATGGGAACAGATTTAATCCAACGAGTTTTAGAGTTGACAACCGGAAGCCTTTTATCATCTATTGCTTTACGAGTAGAGGCAACAGAGAAATCCCCCGAACCTTCCAAAGACCATATCCATCTGTCTGATATCGGGGTTAAAGAAACATCCTGCATCAAGACCAGCATCTCATTAAACTGGATACATTCAATACCTCCCCTCGGTTTTCGACGAAACGAAGCATCCAACGCGATATCAGCTAACTTCGCACAAACCGTCACCTGTTTAGAGTTCTCAAGAGCATAAATACGAGGATACAAGTTTTTAAGAGTGTTGCCTCCAATCCAGTTGTCGTTCCAGAAGGATATGTTGTTCCCGTTACCCAACTTAAGGCGCATAAAATCAAGAAAATTAATGCCTTGATTCTTTAGGACATTAATTTCGTTCACTATATTCAACCAGCAAGATTGATTGCACGCCTTTATGTCCTTACCAATTCTCCCATCATCTCCATGGATAGCCTTCATAACTCTTGCCCATAAAGAAGAGTTTTGAGAGTAGAATCTCCAAACCCATTTGAACATTAAGGCTCGATTTAAAGCGTATAAACTTGAGACCCCGAGCCCTCCTTTTTCTTTTGGGGCCAGCACACAATCCCATTTAATCCACGACGCTTTCCTACTAGCTGAATCATGTCCATTAAAAAAATGACTCCGGATTGATTCAAGCTGGCGAATAACAGATAAGGGGGCTTTAAATATGGACATATGGAATATGGGCATAGATCCAAGAACCGATTTGAGGAGAGTTAATCTACCCCCTATAGACAAAGTTTTCATTTTCCACCTAGATAGACGAGAACGTACCTTGTCTATAACCTCCTCCCACGCGTGAGTTCGAGACATAGAGCCACCCACTTTCGTACCTAAGTAGGAAAAAGGGGTATTGAGCATAAGACATCCGAGTTTAGTCGCTGCACTCTTAACTTTATCATCCGCCACAAGGATACCCATGATTTTGCTTTTGCTCATGTTAATCCTCAAACCCGATGCCCAATAAAAGCAATCAAGCACGTGGGTTAGGATATTAATATTATCATCACACCATTGTCCCACAAACACTGCATCATCCGCGTAAAACATATGCGACAAGTTTAACGAAGGGTTTAACTGAACGCCTTTAAACATACCCGCATCCACCACACGCTGAAACGAAAGATGTAAGCTCTCCATAACTAAAATAAATAAGAAAGGAGATAACGGGTCACCTTGCTTAAGACCTTTTTGGAAATAGAACTCTTCCGTGGGACTACCATTAATGATAATAGAACCTCTCGACGATCTAAGACAGCTTTGAATCCAGTTGCACCATTTATCACCAAAACCAAATTTTTTTAAGATATCGTCTAAGAAATCCCATCGGATCGAATCAAAAGCTTTCTCAAAATCAACTTTAAAAATTAAGGATTGTTTCTTTTTAAGCTTACACCACTGTAGCACCTCATTAAGAATAAACGGACCATCCAAGATTTGTCTTTCCGCGATAAAAGCTGATTGCACCTCATTGACAATATCACCCAACACGCCCACAAGACGATTTGCCAGAATTTTTGCAATGATCTTATACATGCTTCCAATTAGGCTAATTGGTCTAAAGTCTTTAACCAAGTTCGCATCTGGAATTTTCGGGATTAGCGCAATGAAAGAGGAATTGCACCCATTAGGAATAGCACCACTGTTAAAGAAATACTTGACTGCTTCAAAGACATCATTTTCAATGGTGGACCAAAACCGACGATAAAAACCAAATGTAAATCCATCCGGACCAGGGGATTTATCAATCCCACAATCCCAAACCGCCTTTTTTAATTCATCTTTAGTCACATCGCATTCCAAGTCAATCTGCTGCTCCAAAGTAATAGTATTTGGGTATTCCATATTAATGTGAGCCCGTTGGTCCACCGATTTAGCAAATCTGTTGCTAAAGTATTGATAGAATTCACGTTTAACCTTAAGCGGGTCTTCAATCCAAACTCCATCAACCATAATGCCACGGATACTCAATTGACTTCGCCTTTTATTCAACATGCCATGAAAGAAACTAGAGTTCCCCTTCGATACACCATTTAATCTTAGCCTTTTGAGCGATTTCCATCGTTTGAAGTTTGTCAATTTCTTGGAGCAAGTTAACCACTTCTGACCTTTTTGTAACCATATCAGCAGTACCATTACCTTTGCCAATATCCGCATCCAAGGCCTCTAAATCTTCCTTAAGCTTAGCTTTACCCGATTTCAAGTCTTTCATATTTCTTTGATTCCATTGCTTAATCTTCAATTTAAGAAATTTTAACTTCATCGCCATACTACACAAAGGATTCGAGTTGTTACTAGGGGCCACACTCCACATGTCTTCCACAAAATTATTAAAACCATCCACTTCTAACCAGTGATGATAGAAATGAAAAGGACTCGGCCCATAGTCGAACCATGATTCACGAAGAAGGATAGGACGATGATATGAAAGATAGCGCTCCAAAGTAATAGCAATTCTAAATAACTGACAAACATCAGATAGTCGAAGGACTAAATTAGAATATTCAAAACACGAAAAGGGCAGGGGTTACATATTAATAGAATGATATATATGTGTATACATGTGTGACTCCGTAGGCTCACGTATTTCTAGTCGTATAAATATTCGTATGACATGAGCACTTCCCAACAGAAAAGGTGGTGGCAGCTCAGCTAAAGGTGGCGGTGGCGGCAGTGGCAAGAGCGTGGGAGGATCGAGTTCCATGAAGGCGTCGGGTGATGATGGTTCTTATATTTCAAGGGCTGGTTTTAAGAGCAACTCAAAAAGTTATATTATTGATGGCTTTTGTGGTCGTTACAAGGGTCGATGAGTCCAATTTTATAATGACCTTTGGCTCACACTTTTCGTACTTTCTACAACCTATCACCCACTCCTCCCTTACCTCTCTGTTAACAGTTTTTATGAGTTTTAATTTTGTATTTTTTATTAGTTTAATACTTTTTACTTGTCAAATTTTATATTTTTTGTTTTGCTCTTTATGCTTCAAAGTTTTATAATAAAATAAATAAATTAATTAAAAAGTTAAAAAAAATAGAGGGTAATAACTCATCCTATAAAAGAATGTCTGTTTCGGCTTGTATATGAGCTTACGAGCTTTTTTAATTTCGACTTATATATCATAAGTTTCAATTTTCCGGCTTATTTTAAGACTCGTGGTCTTATATAATTTTATTGCAATGTTAAACTTGGAGAGTCTTAAAAATCAAATAAGGCTCGTAAGCCCCACATAAGCCAAACCAAACACCCCCTCAACCTGTCAACATTTCGTAAACAAGTGTTGATAACTCCACTCATCACAAATAAAATCCGTACAACCCCTAAAATCACCGAGATCCACCACCAAACAAACAAAAATGAGCTAACCAAAACGACGTCGTATCGTACCAGACGGTTAACTCAAAATGAACGTAAGCCATCCGTCAGTTCATCCAGTAGAGCACCTCCATCGGTTATCTGACTGACGGACGAAGAGAATTATGAGTGAGAATGAAAGTGATTCAAGCATTCCTGGAACCATCGGAGGAAATAATACTCCCTTTTTGTCCAGTTTTGCCTAAGCGATCGTTTCTCCTTACCGGGGTTTAAATGGCACCCCCGCCTCGGTTCCCCTTCTTATTTCCTTCCCCCCCACCTCGTTTTCCGCCCCCCCCCCCCCTACAGAGGTGTATGGTTGGGGGGGTTTTCCCACGTTTTTGCCCTTCCCGAATGGATTGTAGCTTGTTGTTATGGCTACTACTAACGATTTTCCGTCTGTTACGGCTTTCTGGTGAGTTCGTTTTTGGTTGCTTTTGTGAATTTGTGGTTGTTTGAGTAGTTTGTTAGAGATCGGTGGTAGGCGAATAGAGCGAATATCGAAAAGGTTAAAGAAATCGAGACACATTGTAGTTGTTGAATTTGAGTAGTTTGTTAGAGATCCTGAGGCGAACGGAGGAAATATTAAGCAAGCTAGTTAGACTTATTATGAATCGATTGTATAATATCTTGTGAAAAACGTGATAGTTAGAGATCATTAGGCGAAACGGAACGAATATTGAAGAAGGTTAGTTAGATACATGTTTTTTACACGGATTTTGTTGCGAGGTTCGAATAGTTAGCTGGAGATAGTATATGTGATGTGGTTAAACTAGTGATTTTCAGTCTGTCACGGCTTTCTGGTGAGTTCATTTTTTTTTTAATTTTGTGAATTTGTGGTTGTTTGAGTAATTTGTTAGAGATCGGTAGGCGAATAGAGTGAATATCGTAAATATTAAACAAACTAGTTCGATTATGTAATGTTTAGTTGTATAATGTGCGCTCGAATTCGAGAAAACTGTTAGTTTATAGGTATCGTAAGGCAATTAAGACACTGGTGTGAGTTGCTATTGATGTGAAAATGAGTTACAGTGTTTGTAAGACGCGTGGGGAAAAATTGCTGAAGACTTTAAAAAGTTAGTTAGAGATCATCAGGCGAAACCGAGCAGACGCGTGAGGTTATTTTTGTTGCCAATTCGAATAGTTAGTTGGAGATGGTATATGTGACGGTGAGGTTTTTTTTTTTTGGGTAAAGGGGATTACCCCGGTAAAATGTATAAATCACAAGAACAAGTTACGAACAATGGAATGTAGCAGAAGTACTACATTAACCTCAAGCAACCGCTTGAACCTCCACTAAAGCTGTTTGTGACATGCCACACAACAACGACTACTACCAGAATACACTAACAATAACACCAATCGGGAAAAACCACTTGAAAGTACATAAAGACTCAAAATCTTCCTTCTTCAGCAACATAGGAGTGTAGAAAGCCAACCAAGACCGCCTCCTTAAAACACCTTCCCAAGAAAAACCCAATGGGAAAAACCTTGGAGAAGGAAAAAAGAGTACAGATCTTAGCCGGCACTCCGACTTCAAAGCATCCAAACTAGCACGAGCCAATGAACCAGAAAAAGAATAACAATCCAATAACGCTAAATCCATTAATGAGATGAACGAATGAGCGAGGTAGGTAACTTCCAAAGCTGAAAAAATATTCCACACTAGCCGTCCTCTTGAAACGACATGTGAGGAGCTTGAGCCGAACCGTAGTCATGATAACTTCGATAAGTTGATCCTTGCATCTCCTTTTATTCTTGAAAAGCCTAGAGTTCCTTTCTTGCCAAATAAAGTAGGACGAAGCCGCAAATACACTTTTTCTTCGATATAGGAATGAGCATATCAACAATCGAGTCCAAGGAGGCCGAAGAATTAGGCAACCCAGCATACGTCTTCAAATGATCCCAAACCTGAAAAGAGAAATCACACTCAAAGAAAAGATGGTTATGGGAGTCCGGTTGTAAACCGCATAAGGGGCACTGAAGCAGGTTTAAGTTAGCATTACTACTAACATCCCATTGCCTCAATGTATCTTGAGTCTTCAACTTGCGCTTAATAACCAACCAAAGATGGAAAGCATGACGAGGAATAGCATGAGAGAACCACACCAGATTATACCAATTAACGTCTCCTCTAGGCCGAATTGAGTCCCAAGCAATAGACACAGAAAAATCATTATCCACTCCATTATGAGACATCCAAATCAGCCGATCCAAGGTGTTAGGAATAAGGCTCGGGACAGTACACATATTAAGAAGAGGATACTTTACATACCAATCAACAGGCCACGCCCAATTCCCGTTCAGAATACCATCCTTAACTGAATGAAAAAGCTTAAACCCTGCTCTATGAATATCACGAACCGTAACAATCTGAGATAAGGGGCTAAGAGAACTCCAACGGTCAAACCACAAAGAGGCCTTAATACCAGCCCCTAAACGATAGTATATAAAAGGACGAATAAGAGGGCGGAGCTGAAGAATTTTCCTCCAACCCCACGCCATATTACCCCGATATACGGTGAGGTTATTTTTTATCTCTCTGATTAATTGTGTTTGTTAGATGTGTAATTGGTGAATTTAAGTAGTTAGTTAGTGGTCGTTTGGCGAAACGGAGCGAATATAAAAAATATTGGACAAACTAACTAGATTATGCAGTGTTTAGTTGTATAATGTGCGTGCAATCTTGTGAAAACGTGTTAGTTATGCTGCCGATTGTTGAATTCGAATAGTTAGTTAGAGATCGTTAGGCGAGATAGAGTCGATACCGAAATATTTAGACATTGTGTGTGAAATGTGTTTGTTAGACATGTAGCTGCTGAATTCGGATAGTTAGTTAGAGATCGTTAGGCGAAATGGAGTCGATATCCAAAATGTTAGTTAAATACATGTTTTATACTAGGATAAAGGATTTTGTCGCCAATCGGTTAGGTATATAGTTCGAATAGTTAGTTGGAGATAGTATACGTGATGTAGTTAAACTAGTGATTTTCAGTTTGTTGCGGCGTTCTGGTGAGTGATTTTGATCTGTTGCTGTTGTTGAGATTATTGAGCTAATTATTTAGTTTAATGTGTGTGTATGTGTGTGTGCGTGAATTTGTGTTTGTTAGATGTGTAACTGTAATATTCAAAGAGTTAGTTAGAGATCTTTAGGAAACAGAATCGATACCAAAATAATTTAGACAAGCTAATATGTGTATATTTACATTGTGTTTAAGTTGGAGGTGTAATTGTAGTTGTAGTAGGAGCATGTTGCCAATTGTTTAAGTTCTGTAATGTTTAATTATATAATGTGTATGTGAGCTTGTAAAAACATGTTAGTTGTGTAGGGGATGATTATGTTGCAGTATGGTTGGTTGTTAGAGATTTTATTGTGAATTTGTGATGTAATTGAATTAGGCGGTCTAGAGCTGATATTGAATATGTCAGACAAACTAAGACATAGGAATGTGTGCGCATGAAAATATATTAGTTAGCTGCGTAATTGTTGTTGTGATTTGAGGATTGTGTTGCTAATTGTTTGGCTATTGAATTCGTATAGTTAGTTGGAGATCGTATCAGTGATGCATATGTTTGATGTGTATGTGAAACTGTGTTTGTTAGAGATCGTTTTGGCGAAATGGAGTTGATATCGAAAATATTAGACAAACTAAGACTCTGTGTCACTATGTGAAATTGTGTATGTTAGAGGTGTGATTGTTGTTGTGGTAGATTTATATGTTGTGAATTGTTTAGTTGTTATATTTGAATATTTAGTTTGTGTGAGGTAATTAAATTAGGCGAAATGGATTCGATATCGAAATCGTGTGTGTGGAAATGAGTTAGTTAGATGTGTAGTTGTTGTTTTGATAGGATGTTTACAACAACAACATACCCAACCCGCCAGGGTGGGGCATGGGGGAGGTAGAATGTAGACCGATCCTACCCCTACCCAGGATAAACCCGAAAGTAGGGAGACCAGGAAGACCTCCAACAAGTGTAAGTGTGCGGGTGGGAGTGCTCAGATATACGTATGTGTGAAAGTGTGCAATAACAAGGATAAGGAGTATGGACATTGATAGAAAAACATACGCATAAATGCGTAAGAGGCAAAAATACCATTAGAAAGATGTTAGGAGAGAAAAAGAAACTATAAAATATATAAACATATAAAAGCAATGCCGCAAGAGAACACAATATATAGAATAGATAAAGCGCTATAGAGACAAGGGGACATGAGCATAAACATACAAACATAAAAAATAAAAAAATAAAAAAATCATAAACGCAAATGGGCAAGGGCACCTAGAAAATCACTTGCAGAGAAAAGGGGGCTAAAGACAAATATAAATCCAAGACCTAAGAGTGCAACGGAGATCAAAGCAGGGCAATGCTATGGGGACCTATGCCTAAGGGCATAGCAAAAGGAACATGAGAGGCTACTTATCGCCTGATAAGCCTAAAGGGAACTAGCTACAGAACTCCATATCTGAAACGCAAGTGGCAAGGCTACTAAGTGATGCCTATAAAGCCTAAACGCAATAACTACCTCATACCCTCAAACAATCTAGCCCGAACTATATTGTTGTAGTAGAATTATGTTGCTAAGCAAAATGGATTCTATTTGAAATTTTGTGTGTGTGTGAAAATGGTAGTTAGATATTGAAGCCGTATGATGTAGCGGGATTGTTTTGTTTAAGTTATGTGATGTTGAATTGTATAATGTGTTTGCGTGTGGGGAGATATGTTATTTAGATATATACTTGTTCTGATAGGAGGCTTGTGTTGACATTTGCTTAGCTATTGAAATCAGATAGATAGAGTTTTTGTCTGTGATGCAAAATGTAGCTGATATCGAAAGAGCTAGACAAGCAAAGAGCCTAAGAAACCAGATGCTATGATTTAGTGTAATTGGAAATTAGATGTATTGTGTTCCATTGAATGGGCATGAAATGTTTAGAATTGACAAATGATCAAGTGGAATGGTAGATTTAAACTTTGTTAGCTGTTACTACATAACCCTGTTTACTAGAGGCTGTCACCCACAAAACACTGCAAATGACAATTGTTTGGAAAACTATGACTACCTATTATCAAGCCGTAGTAGTGTGGTAAATACAAATTGTACATTGCTATTTTGTTTGAATGGTGTAGTAGGGCACCAGGGTGTTAAGACAACAAATTAGCAACCGATTTTGTGGTTTCATTGCTATATTGTATGAATGCGTATCCCTTCCCCTCTTTCAGAACTTTATTTATATTCATGATGGATGCTCTAACTTTTGAGGAAGGTTGTGATGGTATTGACTATAATGGATAAGATGGACGTTTTGGCATTTGATTTAGTGAGTCTGCCACAGGGAAAGATTAGATAATTGTAATACCGGACATAAGCAACATATCCATAGATGCACCGGATGGAATGAATGGAGATGATGCATAGACTTATGTTATAAACTAGACATGCGATGAAGGGAAAATGTGGATGGGTTTTTCTTTATGATTCTCATATCATATTAGCATCTCGCACGTGTAGCGGGTTCATAAGATTGATAAAGTAGTGTTGTACGGAAGAGACTTCATTGAGCATTTGACCAAGGTTTATACCAGACGGCAGATAAGATAAGCAATTTGAGTTACATTACAAGCTCACATAAAAAAAAAGTTATATTAAAATCACTACCTATATTAAGAAAACAGGAGAAAACAGTGGTTTAAATGTATCTAGTAATTACTCACATGTTATAAATGGTTATATAACTTTTTCAAATATATCCGTAGTCCGTACTAGTAATAATGCTAGTTTTGTAGATCAAATACATAAAACTGAGGTCACAGTAAAGCATAACTTATGTTTTTTCAAGGATTTTTTCCGCTAACTTTTTATTTCTGCATGCTTGAATTCTTATGTAAATTTAGGTAGTTAAACTTTTCATGCTTGATGATATTCAACATTAACGAAAGCTTATGATTGTTTGCCATCCCAGCTACCTTGTTGCTGCTGTTGGCTTGCAGAGTGTGTGGAGCCTGTCACTTGCCATTCTTGACATTCATGCCCTTTTGGTTGGACGTACCCTGCAGAATTATAGAGTTGTTAGTCTCTTTTCTATTGGTGACGGGGTAAGATAACTGCCTGCTTTGATAATTTTTAGTATTAAATTAGATTGATCGTCTTATGTGTTCAATCCTAATCTAAGCATGCTTCACACAGTTTCATTGAATTCTAAGTTGGCCTCGGTAGAAATTGAATAAGTTGGGCAAAAAGTATGGTATTACAGTTGCTTAATCTTTATGCATCCAAGAACATTTCTTTGCTATACGAGATATAGTTTTTAATACTATTGAATTTTTTAGGTTTGTTTGCTTTTGTGGCTGTGGTAGGAGCTCTTAAACTCCGTTGTTTCACATTTATAATACTGTATAGGATGCTTAAGTATATTGCTATAATAAAAATCTACTCCGTAACTTATTAAATAAAGCGATTTATGAGGGTGCATGTATTCGATCATATAACTCATACCAGGTCAATTATACCCTTATTTTCTTTTATTGCAGGTCACTTCGACTCTTACATTTGCAGCCGCATGCGCATCTGCTGGTATCACAGTGCTTATAGGTAACGATCTTGGTCTATGTGCTCAAAATCACTGCAAGCAGTTTGAAACTGCTACCGCTATGGCTTTCCTTAGCTGGTTTACCGCCTTACCCTCGTTTCTTCTCAACTTCTGGTCGTTGTCATCCCGTTAAAGCAAATTCACTAGTTACGCCAAATATTATCCCCTCGGGTGGTGAAACATAAACCCATCACTTCCCACTTTTCCAGTCTTTTTTCCTGTGTAGTTTTTGTTTTAGGTTCGTGTGGTGGCTTACAAAGATTTAAAAAAAAACATAAAACCGCATGGATGTCGTGACCTAATGGATGTATATATGCGTGTCTAGCTTGTTGATTGGTTCAGGTGCAACTTGGTTGTCTAGTGTGTATCCGAATGCAACTGTTGAAAGTTTGCGTTGCAATTCGTGTTTGTAGAGGTTGTTGATGAATTGAAATTTTATGGATTTTGTTAATATTTCCATGGTTCAACATACGGTACATAATTAGTGTGCAGAAAGTCAATTTGGTTGAACACAATATAATGGTGTCATACACTTTGTTCTCGAGTTGTTTTTAGAAGGAAAGGAAAAGAACTGATGTTTGTGTTCTTGAGTTTTTCTTGAACACGAGGGAAAGGAAGGAATAACATTTTTCTTAAAAAAAATTCCGTACGGAAAAAAAACTACACCTAATCTATCGAGTATATAATAACTGATATGACCGACAGTTTTTTTACTAATTTATATGTCTCTTACTCATATTCGACTTTGTGATAAAATAAACATGATTAAAAGGGCATAAATGTAATCATGTCTCTTTTTTTCTTCTCAATTCGAGAATACAAAACATTTTTTCTTTTTCTTTCATTTCATTTCAACTCGAGAACATGGAATAAAAAAGCAACTTTCTTCCCTTTCCATTTCTTTTATTTCCTCTTCTTTACATGTCATTTCTATCTTCACCAAAAAAAACTCGAAAACACATCGTAAGTGTTCTATATAACAATAGAACTAGAGAAACGTTTGGATGCATAATCTTTTATATAATAAGAGAAATGTTTTGTAACAATTCGTTTTTTACTGACGAATAGGAGAGCGTAATTGCAAAATTGAATCTTTCTATTGGCTAATAAAAGTCAAAATTCTATTAGTTTTGTCATACCATTGATAAATTTGATGAAGAAATTTGGGAAAGAAAAAAAAAATACAAATGTCCTTTGTGATTAACTTCAAACTTAAGTGAAAATATATGTTATGTTTCGATTTGTTAATAAAAAAAAAAATTGGGTACCTATAGTTTTCGACCTTTTGGTCGATTAATCCACGGAATTTGAATCCACCGTCACACAGATTCAAAGTCCTCACTTTTTAAGAGGTTGGCGTGGCCACTTCAAAGTTTGCACCTAGCAGGAATTGAAATTGAAACCTCACGTATTTAGAGTGATGAGAAAAGTTCCATAAGGAACATGGTCAAAAAAAAAAACCCGCTCCGTCTTGTCCATCCATTTTATTTTCATCTAATGGTTTAGATCAATTCTTATCTATACTACTCCGTATTATATAAAGCATTTAAGTTGTGGGGTCCATAAAAAAATAAGATAAGGAGGTGCAATCTTGACCATCCATTTTATCTTAAAAGAATACATCATAGAGTGACATGTGTCACCTCTTAATTAAAAAATCACCCTTATTTTTAAATTGAAATATCTTTTTATCTATTAATTTTTTTTATGATATAATTTCACCATATTTTTTAAAATTTCGTTCTCTATAATTCAACATCCATTTTGATATATTTTTATAAATTTTTAGATTTTTACATTTTTAGTGGGTTTATTTTATTTTGATTTAAATTTTTTACAACTTTAACCTTAATTCATTTGAAGAGAGTGTTTAATTGGTAAGAGACTGTGAGAGTCTTTTAAATGCGAGTATGATGATGTTAATATGGTGTTGCGGGAAAGCTACGGGAAACCCAAACAAACACATACAACGGACAACACGTATACATTCGAAGTGTTGTGAAACGAATTCACTTAGCGGGTAGAGAATTACGAGGAGAGTTAGGTCAAAAAAAATTTATCACCGCTGCTATGCGCGGGTATCCAACTAGTAATCTTAAATTTATAAAATTATACCAAACACCCCTTTGAAAAGTAGAGTGCATGAGACTACATAAAGCATCACATTTGCTGTCAGCTTTTCAAGAAGCCAAAATGTCTTGTTATTCAGCCGATAATAAGAATAAGCTCCAATTTCAGCTCATGAATGTTGGGAATAAGCTCTTTCATCTCTCTTCTTCCACTCCTGACATTCTCAGTGTTCTTATGGTTAGCCTTCTTTCACTTTTTCTTTTTGTTAGGGTTTGCTTATTTTTTCTGCTTATTTGCTCATATTTAAGGACAGGCTTATTTTAAGGTAAAATAATCACTTTTTTAAAAAGTAAACACGGAGTTTCTGGGTACAAAATTTAGATGGTGTTTGGGATTGCTTATTTTTAAGCCAAAAAATAAATAAATTACTTTTGCCTATCTTGAGGTAAAATAAGTAGTTTTTAATAAGCAAGTAGAAATGTGCTTCTTTTAAAGTGTTTGTTTAAGCTTATTTATGGGTTTATGAGCTTATATGATTTCAGCTTATATTTCGTAAGCCGAATTTCCCGACTTATTTTGAAACTTATGGGCATAACGCATAAGCCCTTAAGTTTGAAAATAAGCTGGAAAATTTTGGCTTGTGAAATATAAGCCGAAAACAGATAAGCTCATAAGCCGACTAATAAGCTTAAACAAGCACCCCCGAAAGTAGTCGTAAATATTGTTACATTTTTTGTTTACAAAATTAGCTATATTGAATACTTATTCTTCAAGTGCTTATTTTTCAGCATAAAGAGAAAAAAAAAATGAATAATCTCAAACATCCTCTTAATTTTATGTCAAATAAGTAGGTTTGCTTCTTTGCCCCCAAATAAGTAGGTAAGCCGAATAGTTTGGATTTCACTAATCGGAAAATTACAATCACTTTCATCTCAAATAAGCACTTTGAGTAAAGTAGAAAAAGCGTCCACTTGGTTTGATGAAACTACAAAGATCGTCATTCGTCCATACTATTGTCATTAATGGTCCCCTTGTTGTGCTGTTTACTTTACGACGGGTTATATTCGCGGACCATTTATGCAAAAAGTATCAACGAGATATGATTTCCATAACTTTCGCCAAACCACATAGATGATGTATAATCATGTTTCGCCGAATTTTAAAGTCATCAGTATACAAGGTTCTCATTTATAGTCATATTTTGCTGCCACATTTAATGGTTGGGCAAATGTCACAAAAGAGCAATATGATTTCGCCATAATCTTCGTTTTGGTAATTACCAAACTTAATTAAGCAGATAAGCAAAAACGGTTGGAGTTATCAATAAGAGTAGATTGCATTGTTTCAAATAAGCACTTTGATAACTCTATAAATAAGTCGATAAACAGCATAACTCTCATCTCCGATAAGCACCTTGATTACGTTTTAGGCATATGGGCAAAGATTACCGGTGCTAATTTAATGTTAAATATACTAAGAGTGAAGTGCCTAATCTGTCCTTAGTTCCTTACGGTTTGGTGAAATTACAAATATCTTCATTTGTCAATACTATATCCATAAATGACCCCTAGTTGCAATATTTGCGCTACAAGTGTACCCTTACCCCTTAAGAAACCGAAAGTGAAAGTATATAGTTCAATCAGGGACCATTTATGCAAATAGTATCGATGAGGGATGATTTCCATAATTTTCGCCAAACCAAATGGACGATTTATGTAATTTACTTTATTAGTAATGTATAATCATGGTTCATGCATTTTATGGTTACCCAATTAGATCATTCCAAAACTTAATATACCAAAACATTTTTAAGCGAGAGCAGATGGCTATTCTATGACATATTCGTGTAACTATTTTTAACTAACTTTTTGTATACATGTGATAGGAAATGGAGAAAGTTCTATCTAGGGTGCAGCGACCGCCATCCAAAGCGATGGTTAAAGTACTGCATCCAATCATTCAGGCACTGATTGCTGAAAAACTTGTGAGACATCCTGACGTGAATGTGAACATTTCAGTTGTATGTTGCATCTGCGAGATTATAAGAATGATGGCTAGTGCCCCTTACAGCCACGAACATATGAAGGTATGAAACTTCTAGTTTTCGGCTTAACTAGTGGAGAATCTTCATAGTACAATGTACTAATGGTCTTAAGTAACTGCCTTTCTATTGTCGTGGCGGACAGGAGTTTTTTGAATTGTTAGTGACGTCCTTTGAGAAACAATCTTCTGCAGCTGGTGGATACCGTGGTAAGATGACTAAAGTTCTCGAAATATTTAGGAAAGCCAGATTGCCGGCTATGATGTTGGACCTACATGTGGAAGGACTAGTAGTTCGTCTGTTTAAGCAATTTTTAACTTCTGCCGAGTAAGAACTCTATTTCTATGCCAGCTGTAGGACTTGTTCTATTTTTTTTAATTTCAAATTCTTCAACTGAGTTTTCTCTTTTCTTTTTTGACCTTTTTAGCTCCAATACCTCTGATACTTTGCTCGAGATGGAGAAAATTATGACCATGATCATAGTGGAAAGTGGGGAGCTCGCGCTCGATCTTAAAGCTCTAATAATTACTACGTTAGACAAGGTCAATAAGATGATTATTATATTTCTCATCTTCACTAACGAAGGTTCCTCATTCATCGCTAATCACATCCGATACTATTGCAGATTGATTCACCTGTTTGCTGGCAATTAGGGGAAAGAGTTCTCCTGAACTGTGCTGCTAAACTGCAACCACGTCTCCTGGATATGGTATAAGATTCGAGAATTTCTCTTTATGTTTATTACAATATGTTTGCACGTGTTTGTAAAACTGCATTAGAAAATTAACTAAGATATTTGTTGTTCGTGGTGTACTTCTATACATGCAGAACAATTTTCTTTTTGTCTTTTACAACTATTGTAGAGAAAGCTTTGATGCTATTCGCATTTTGCTCATTTTATAAATCCGCAGGTCCTTTTTATTTTAAATTGGCATAAACTAAACAAGATTGATGTTTGGGTGGTCTGTCACCTGTGTAAACGTTACCTCTAGAAAATAATATTAATCATTATTTCCGTATGTGCTATAATCGCATATTTTTACAGGAGGCTAAAGAAACTATTCCGTCTATAAGCGAGACCAGCAACTTGAGGAAAGATACAGCTCATAAGATAAAAGTTGAGTGTCTAGAGGAAAGCGTAGATACGGTTCAGACTCTGACGCATTGTGAACAAGCAACTATGGATAGAGTTAACCTTCAAGGCCATCACACTGAAGATGGAAAGAAAAAAGTTTCATCCGATGATCCACCAATGCCATCAAAATCTGTAACAGAAGTGACAGGAAAACGCAAGAGAAATAACGAACAGGTACTGCCATTTGCTTCTGGTAACTATTCTAGTATGGTTGCAGGTTGCAGTTCGGTTTTGCCAAATCTGCATACTCTTGGACACGTGAAGATGCAGAGAAAAAAGTTTCATCCGATGATCCCTCAATGCCATCAAAATCTGTAACAGAAGTGACGGGAAAACGCAAGAGAAATAATGAACAGGTACTGCATTTGCTTCTGGTAAC
>BQNB010067789.1:0-34067 GCA_026074375.1 Tanacetum coccineum | reverse complement strand
AGTCTTATTGACCTTGCTTCTCGTTTGCACAGCTGAAGTATGATCCCCAATAATCAGAGATTGAGGATGAATTGTATTGATTCGCTTAGTTGCCACAGGACTGACTTCCACAGTTGATGCTAAATTGTTTAGATCAACACCAAACTCATCATCATAAGATGAAGAAGAGAAAATACCAAGTGAGGGTTCATTATTTCCAAGGTCAGATGGACTGGGAAATCGTGTTGTAGGCTCATCATCAAAGAATGAGTCAGTTGGACTACCAGTAGGAACTGGAACACTACCAGTAGAAATCGTTGTTTCACCAGAAGGAATTTGGATGCTACCAGTAGGAACTGATTTTGTACTTGCTCTCTCCTGAAGTTCCTCAGTATCTTTTGCATCAGAGGTGGCTCTTTGTTCCTGACCTTTCAGTCTTGCAAGCTCCTTTTGAAAAATTTCTTCAGCAGAGTCAAGAGGAGAATCATCAACTTCATCACCAGAAATATCTTTAGGCTCAGCTTCTTGTATGCTGTGTGATGGATAAGAAGGGATAATGATGACTTGTTCATCACATTCTGAGTCTGAATCAGCATCTTGTGTACCTGCAGGGTTAGTTGAAGCTTCGTGTGTTCCTGCAGATTGGTTAGCTTTATCACGTTTATAGCCTAAAGAATCAGTCAAATAATCGAGGTCAAAATACCATTCATGACCAAGACCCTGTACATTAGGTTTTTCCTTAAGATACCGCAGATTCATCGTCTCTTCTACCCTTTTAGTAGGCACATTGTACACCCTGTAGGCTTTATTACTTGTAGAGTATCCAACAATGTAGCCTTCATCAGCCTTCCCATCAAACTTACCCAAATGATCACTTATGTTTAGAATGGTCACATGATACCCAAAGGGTTTAAAATGACTGACGGAAGGAATGTTCCCAGTCAATAAGGCATAGGGTGTCTTATTATGAGGACTAGTTACCAACACTCTATTCAAGACATAACAAGCAGTTCTTACTGCTTCAGTCCAAAACATAGTAGGTAACTTAGAGTCAGCCAACATAGTTCTAGCTGCCTCTATGAGGGTTCTATTTTTCCTCTCAGTAACCCTATTTTGTTGCGGGGCCCTGGCATTACTATAATCCCTCTTTATCCCTTTTGACCCACATAGTTCAATAATTTAAGCATTTTTAAACTCTGTACCATTATTACATCTTATGGCTTTTACCTTTTTGTTCAACTGGTTTTCAACAAGATTAAGAAAGTCCTTAAGGATAGGATAGGTCTCATCCTTATGTTCTAAAAAGAAAACCCAACAAAACCTGCTATAGTCATTAGTGATCACAAGGCAGTAATATTTGTCGTCAATGCTTCTAATTGATGTAGGACCAAAGAGGTCCATATGAAGCAATTGCAAAGATTCAGAAATGGAGCTCACAGCAGTAATGACCTTATAAGAGGCTTTGTGTTGCTTGCCTTTACAACATGTAACACAGGTATGGTCATTCTTGAAAAGTTTAAGGGGGTAGTCCTCTAACTAAGTTACCCTTTACCAACCTATTCATGTTTTTATAGTTAACATGACCCATCCTCCTATGCCATTGCACAGATTCATCAACTGAGGCTTTTGCTACCAAACAAGCCAAATTTCCCTTGGGACTGAGATTATTCAAGTTAATGGTGTAAAGATTATGTTTCCTTGGAACCCTAAGTAGCACCATACTTTCATCTGGAAGCATAAAGTACTTGGATAGCACAAGATAATCAGTGTCTGTGAAGAGAACTCTATTCTTCTTGTCACAAATCTGAGAGATGGAGAACAAGTTGAATTGTTGCAGTTCCTTCACATAGTAGACATTTTCAAAATCCAGTATGGGAGTTCTGATTGTCCCTTTGCCAGTAATCCTACCTTCACCACCACCAAATGTCACTTTTCCTCCTTGAAATTCTTGAAAATCATCCAGTCTTTCCATGTTACCAGTCATACTTCTAGAACAACCACTAATAAAGATCCCTTCATCTTCAGCATCAGTTTAAGAATTTTCCTACAATATACAACATGGGAAAAGTTGGTATCTAAGGGGGACCCAAGCCCTTTATGACTTGGGTATGCCTTATGGATCTGAAAAGGTTGTCCATGAAGTTGTGTGAGATCCACTATTGTTCTTGGGTACCCAGTAAAAACCTTTTCTATGTGTCTTCCAAGAACAACTTGCTGAGGGCTTAACAGCAATTGCCCATCTCACCCCACCGAATTGCATATGATTATAATACATTTGAGGTACATATAGTGTATAAGTCTGAAAATAAGAACTTGTAGGTCTATTTAAATGGGGCATAGGTCTAGCAGTACTTTGCCACCAACCAGAAGTTACTGATGGAGAATCTCCTCTACCAGTAGGAACTGGAATAGGCCTATTTTGCCTACCAGTAGGAACTGATTGTGGTCTAGCAGGAGTAATGTTTACTTTGCCAGTTCTAAGAAGTACAACTTGTGGGACAAACTGATTTTGATGATTAACATTATTCCTACTATGTACAGGTCCTACCCCATTACCAACAGTCTTATTAGCCATTTGTTTCTCATAAAAATCACAATCCTTAATAAGATGAGTACTACTACCACATACAAAACATAACTTAGAAACAGATGAAGCATTTTTCCTAAAATGACCTGCCTTTTTATTAAAATAACCATTCTTATTACAAGAAGTCCTAGAAGTGTTTCCATTCTTATCAGAACTATTACAAGAGAAACTAGGTAAATCCTGAACATTAATGGTTTCTTGGATAGGTGTTCCAACATTGGACTCAAACTCAGCCTCACTCTCAGATGTGGATATACTGGAAGTAGATGCACAGGAGGTAGAATCATTTGACTTGGGCTCTGAAGATTTGACACTTGAATCACTGGAGGCAAAGTCATTTGAGTTGACCTCTGAAGACTTGTCACTGTTATCACAAGAGACAAAGTCATTAGACACAAAATTAGAGTCGCCAGAGGTTGAGGACTTTGTACCATAAGACATTTGTAATTCATCTAAGTTAGTGTGATCTGATAGAGGAATGTAGTCTCCAGAGAGAGGTGGAGGCACAGCTTTCATACTATCAGTTTTGGCAAACCTGAAAAATCTTTTTGTGATTACTGAAAACACTGATTCATTATGAAGACAACTTTTTACCAATAAAAATAAGATTTCTCTTATTTTAACACATAAGCGCACTGACACGTACACTTATGGAAACATAGAAAGCACGGGTTGTGATGCAAAGTAATCACAAGCCTTTGCATGGTCATAAAGTAGACCATGCCCGAGAATAAATTCCCGTTGAGAGGTCAAGTTTCCTTTTTGACGGAATACTTGCCTTTAAGATGATGACCGGGTTGCTATCTGAAATAATAGCAAGCCATTTGGCATGTTTTGAAAACATTTGGAACTTCTGCTCGAACTTCATTTACAGGCTCGTATCATTATTGAATGACATTTCTAAGACCGTAAATGTTATCGATTTTCAGAAGACATGCCATTATTACCTCTTTTTATATTTTCTCATTTTTTAATTTTTTCTTTGGTTTTTAAAATTTTATATTTTTGTATTTTGTTTTTATAAAAAATTTGAAAAATGAAAAATCTTTTTGGTTTTTTTTATGGTATTAAAATATATACATATTATACAGGATATTTGAACAGGTACCACTACTATTCACCAACTTCATCTGCCAATTGTTTCAGAGTCTCCGGCGTAAAACTTCGCATTCCCAGCTTGTTGATCAGAAATTCAATTCTATTTCGGCCAAGAGCTTTAGTGAAGATGTCTGCCAGTTGATACTCCGTATTGACAAAGTAAAGTTCGATCACCCCATTCTCAACATGCTCCTTGATAAAGTGGAATCTGATGTCTATATGCTTGGATCTGGAACTTTACTTTATCAAGGAGCATGTTGAGAATGGGGTGATCTGGAACTTATCATTTTTTCGAACATGACTATTTCATTCTGGTAACTCTTAATGCTTAAACATCCAGCAAGGTATAACTGTTTTGCAAAAACCTAGCTTAGTTTCATATTTGTATATTACATAATTCCATTATAAAGGACCATGTTAGTTCGTTTACATACAAATATAATCTCATATATATAATACAGTATAAGATTTAGTCAAAATACACATACCAATTTATAAAGGGAAACCATTTTCAAGTAGTTTACAGTTTTAGCCGCATTACACAAAATTCTAGTTTTTATTTCTCAATTCAGGTTTAGCCCTCACGTTAAAATAATGCATACTCATGTTAGGATAGTTTTGAATAAAATTCCATGTTCTAATTTTGTCCAGCCTTCTAGTTCATCAATAATGGTGATTTATATCTCTATATCATTTTTAGTATATAACAGAGTGATTTATGACTAGTTTATATGATGCATCAACATATGATTCAAAGGTACCTCAAGGCTTATACGTGAAGAGATGGGAGCCAAAACAAGAACACGAGTACGAAACCAAGTCAAGCACGAACGCCAAAAATCAATGAGACACGATGGAACCCCAAAACTCAGCCGTACATGATTGGCTTCACGTACCAGTCACTAAACTAAACCTGCAGCCCACACACGAACCGAATTCAAATCTAATCGCGAACCACAAATCGAACAGAACTCGAAGTCACACACGAACACGAAAACCCAATAAATTCTGCCACGAGACTCAGGCTCAAACACAATCTCTATCCTCCTGCTAACTAAACCAATTCCTTAACCCAAACACAAACAACACTGAGTTTCGTAATCCCGATCAGAACTCGAACAAGAACGAATGAAACCAAAATTCTGGAGACGTAGACGAACACAGACCCGAACAGGTCCAATGCCAACGTGAAGATACTCTTCAGCCCTTCTTGATTATCTAGACGAATGATTTAGGTTGTAACTTGTTTGTGATTTTATTTTAGGTTATGAAAAGAATATACAAAAGATGTGGTTTTATATGGGTAGTATCTGCCAACCTAACTGAAGAATACTAGTAATCTTTAATGATATGCAAGAACTAGAGAGAGAAGTGGGTTGGAAAGTTTCTAGAGAGAGAAAGATGATATGGAATGAAAGATAAAAATAATATGTGTGAAATGAGAAAATGAAACAACCAACCACCCTCTCCAAGACATGGAGAGGGTATTTATACAACATACATAGGCCGGCCATGGGCTTTACTAAAGCTTCCATGGGCCTTGGGCCATATTAGCTTACTAAGCTTATCATATGTTAAACTACAGGCTAAGACTATTACAACTTGGAAGTGATCGATACTTTTCTTGTTTCCAACAATCTCCCCCTAAGGGAGGTCACTCCATTTTACAAAATTTAAACCTAGCATACTATGCTATATCTCTTAGTCTTCAGCTCGTAAACTTGACTTTCTCTTGTGAATATGTTGTAGTAATCTTTGACTTTAGGCTCGAGCTTGTTCCTTTATCTTTACTTGTAAGTGTAGATGTGATCTTGAGCACTGTGAGATCATCAACCAAGCATAATCTCGTTTCGCCATCTTGTGACCTGGTTTACTCATACCATGTTGTCTGCTTTGAGACGCTCTAGTAATAAGAACGGCTAGTGTAGCTGTGAAACCCTATTAAGGAGATTCTTCATAATTCTACCTGATCACGGTCAGTATTTGTACTAATTAACGGGGAACCGTCGTTATTGCAACTATATTTGACGAAGTGACAAAGACACTTTCATCCATATATGTTGTTTATCACTAACCCATTCATGCAGCTAATCCTGATGGTGGACACAGCTGGTTCAAGACAAGTTAAGATTCATAGCCACATGCTTATACTCGACTGACATATGTAAAGACATTATGAAAGCTTAAGTACATGTTTCAAGACTTCCGCTACACTGATACCGCACGTCCTTCTTGAAGCGACGAAGTGTTAAATTTAAAGAACTTTATGAAACATGCTTTATTCAAGCTTTCAAGTTAAAGATCAAGTATAGTATGAGCATGTCGGTCTGAAGGTCACAAGTACACAAGATGTCAAAAGATCACAAGATGATGATTCAAGATTATATTCGGCTGATGATCTCAAGAAGCTTAAAGATTACATGCAAGTCAAGCTTAAAGGAACAAGCTCAAGCCTAAAGTCTAAAGATCACTACGCATATCACAAGTTGAAAGACAAAGATTCAAGACCACAAGCAAAAACCGAAGACATTTAAAGAATGCTAAGTTTAAGATTTTTGTAAAAGGATGTGACCTCCCTTAGGGGGAGATTGTTAGGAATAGAGAAAAGACTTGGCCACTCCTAAAATATGTAGCTCATAGGTCTTGGATAGTTTTTGGAACCTTAAATAGGTAAAAGGGCCAAAGCCCATACAAAGCCCACAAGGCCTCTTGTGGCCGCGACATATTGTAGGTATAAATACCTTCTCCATAGCTTATAGAGGGTGGTGGGTTGGTTTCATTTCACACACACTCATTAATCTAATATTCTCTCTTCCTTTCTCTTACTAGAAACCTTCTTTCCATCTCTTTCTCTCTCTAGTTTCTTATTGATTGGTTAAGTGGTTAGTTAAATAACATATTCTACAAACTCCTTCAGAATCATCTTCATCACCGAAGGCAAGGCGCGTAGGATAATGATTAATGAGAAAAGGCCTCACCCTCAAACTCCTTTGAAATCATCTTCGTCACCCTCTCCTACTCAAAATCAAGAAGAAAATGATCTAGTGAATAACTACACACTTGATCCAATCATCTACATCAACCAACTTCCACCCATTGAAATAGGAGAATCTACGGAATTCAAACAAACAAAGGGAATGTTCAAGTGTTTCGGTCATTTCCTTTCCAATATCATAAAGAAGAAGTAAGGGTGTGCTAAATGGTGTGGGTGCTTTGTAAGTGTATGTTTGGATTAAGATACTTGGAACATGTACTTGTATGAATTATTTTTCTTTTTGCACTACTTGTGTTTGGATATTTAAATGTTGGATTGTGAACTAAAATGTTTAAATTTATGATCGGTTTTATGTGATTTATGCTCTTTGATAGTTCTTTATTTCTGGAATTAAGGATCGTTTAGCATAATAGAAATTCATAGAAGATAAGTATTAAATCTTATCTGTAGAATATCTTAACACAAGTATGGATTGATTCACTTAGAGTTTTAGAGAGAGAAAGGTAGTTGGATGAACACTTAGAGAGAGAAAGAAAAAGGACAATATTAACTTAGTGAAAATGTGACAAATGAACAACCAACACCCGCTCCAAGCTATGGAGAGGGTTTATATATGACTTACTATGGCCGGCTATGGACTCATAGTGGGCTTATCCATGGGCCTTTGGCCTGGTTAGCTTTCTAACTTAATCATACAAGTTACTACGAGCTATGACTAACTATATTGGTAGTGACCAACACTTTTTTGTATTTCTAACAATCTCCCCCTAAGGGAGGTCACTCCAATTTACAAAAATTTAAACTTAGCATACTATGCTTTCACTTCGGTCTTGAGCTCGTAGTCTTTAACTTCAATCATTAACTTGTGATTTGATGTATGTATCATGACTTTGGATTGAGCTAGTTCTTTTGTCTTGAATGAATGTGATTCTTTGAGCGTCTTGAAATCATCAACCGAAGCATAATCTTCGATTTCGTCATCTTTTTAACTTTGCCATCAATCGTAGAACTTTTAACTTTAAGACTGACATTGCCATTACCTTTCATGTATGATAATCTTGAAAAGCTTAATAATGCATCTTTTCTTGAATTTCTTTAACGATAATCACTTTGTCGCTTCAATAAGCAGCGTGATTGGGGGGGGGGGGGTTACAGAGTAGCGGATGTCCTTAAACATTACTGGAGCTTTCATGAAGACTTTATATTCGACGATTGGGTATGATCATGTGGCTATGAATCTGTCAGTCAACTGAATTCAGTACCGATCCCGACACATCTTTAGAATATACCTGAAATAAAACAGTTAGGCAACAAGCATGGGGAACGAAGAATATGGCTTTGTCATTCGCCCGTGTTTGGTTGGAGTAACCTTCGAATCCGTGAGGATCGACCTGTGATCATGTAGATTCAACTTAAGAAGAACATCCTTGACAGGATTTCCAGCTGAAGTATCGAATCTTTCTAATATGTATCAGATTCATCAAACTTAGCATGTTCTCATTATCAGAACGTCTCAAAGCAGACAACACGATAAGATTGAACCAGCGAGTTACTATCACACCGATTGAAATAAAAAATTGATTTGAAAATCAATCGACGTGTCACTTGCTAAAGTGGTTTTGTGGCACATCGAGAGTGTTAATCATTTCAAAAAATTCATCAGCAATCATCAATTCATAACCTAGAACAAGTTTAATTCTTATAGAATCGCACCATCATTTCTTTCCAGTTGTCACAAGTTTGATTCGTATAGAATCGCACAAGTCACCTACCATGAGCTTGTTTGATGTTGGCTCAAGCAGGATTTCCATCTTCATTGTGAATGAAATCACTCGGATGTTCTGGCAAAATCACAAGGATAATGCGTAGGACTATTAATACGTATCTTGTTATTTACATTGTGTGACTTAGCAAGCAGAATTTGACAAGTGTCCTAATGAGATTTATAGATGATCTCTTTTGGCTCTAGACTCAATAGTGCACTTTTGTTTTGTTTTTTTTAGTGATCGGAGGCTGGAGCAGACTGCCACCTTTTCAATATCAACTAACTCGGGGTGAGAAAGTCGATAGAAATGCATGTAATCTCCGTGAGAAATGAAACAAGAGTCTGTTGAGAGACCTTGAGTGGCTGGGGAGTATTGCATAGCGTTCACTGGTCAATGACAGCTTCATGTCAGCACACACCTTAATGTTTCCGACATTTTTATGTATTGAACCCCCGGTTTCTCTGCCTATGTATAAGGGCTTTGTTTTTTTACACCCTTTATCCTTACATTTCTTTTTCATTTTTCAACCCCTTCAATGCTTACCGAGACTTCATAACTAACACCTTGTTGGGTTTGTTCCAGTGTTAGCTCCATCTCAGTCGGCATTATTCCCGATTCTCACTTTTTCTCCTTTTGTATCATACCTAAGGACTTCTACATTAACTAGTGGATATCCCTGGGTAGATCCCTCCGGTTCTAGCTGGATCATGGGATTTGAATACCTATGCCTAACCACCTTATATCTCCATAAATTTAAGAACATGGCTGGTCTTTTGGGTATTCCATCACAATCCTTCAAAACCATTGAAAATTCAATCAAAGTGTTTGATATAAATACCAAAAATATTTACACTTTGAGAGTTTTTCATTATCACTAAAAGCTCCCCCTTAACATGTGCATCGTAATCGTAGTACATGTTAAGTGTAAAATACATTGAGTCCATTTTATATGATCACAATCCAGTACAATTTAAGTCCAGTTTAATCACATTTTCTCCCCTTATCCAAAATATTAATCCTTTGATATTTTGGATATCAATTGATTAAATGTTCGGGGACAAAATGTTACATAAAACTATCATGAACATTTTAATGCTCCCCCTCAATGAATATAAGACAGTGCTAAGTATAATAATTTGAAAACTTTTGAATTTACTAAGAAATTCTTGAAAATTTTGTACTCGAGCACTCCTTAGAATCACCATTAAGTCTACACTATATATATTCACAAGATTTTTATGTACGAGGTTTGACCTGAATGATGAGAACATCATATGATAGAATCATATGGTTCTTTTGTCGCAGCCGTAGGTCTCCTTCGTACAATCTCCCACCAACGAACTTTCTAAGCTCCTCATTAACCTTCTTTCTTTCAAGAAGTTGTCAATCTGATCTTTCTCTGTCCAAGCACTCTTCAGTATTGCTTCAACTTTCTTTCCAAGTTACGAAAGTCTTTGCTTCAAACTTTGAGTATGAAACAGATTCAGATACATATGTAACTTGAGCTTGTGTGGTTGGTGATGTCGGTGTTGATGTTGTCTTAGCTTCCCCCTAAACCAGCAATCCTTTCTTGAGTAGATTCAGAACTTTCTTGCAAGCCGCATCAAGCAGTCTTAATGTATAAAGCCCAGATATCCGAAGTACACACATGACCCTTTCAGGAATTTGATACCGCAACACCAAAGTCAATTAAGTCCCGGATGAGCGCATTTCTCTCTTTAGGATAGTGATGATATATCTTGTAACACCAAAGTCAATTAAGTCCCGGATGTATACAATTAATCCCTCTAAGTAGTCGAAATGATAACACTTAAGTCAGCTAAGTCCCAAATGAGCACATTTCTTCCTACAGGATAATGACTATCTAAAGGAATCATCATACCTATGTGTACCTCTTTTATCAAATATTTCTACTCATTTTAAGAATAAGCTTAGTGATTGACCGGTTGGGCAAGACACTAATTGAATCAGAAAAAAACTCTTCTCACGTATTATATAATTATACTCCCAACACTTCCCCCTGGGGACCCAAATGATGCGTACAGACTAATGACGAGATGTCTCTTCCACCATGTGATTGAAATAGTGCACCCGAAAGATTCAAAACGGCCTAATATCAAAAGAAGCTAACCTCAAAAGACAAAAGAAGCTAACCTCAAAAGAAGGCCAATGACACTATCAAGTATACATCTACTCCTTCCCCCTTGCTGGTTTTGACATGTCAGAATCAGCAAAACCTTATACGCATACATATTCGAGATCGTGTTTGAAGAATTAATAAGCGTAAATCTAGTCCGTGAGAATCAATTTCAAGGCTTTTAAAACTATGAAAGTATTTTCAAGCATTCCTATGTCTTTTACAAACAATGAGGTGTTGGCAATATTGATTGAATGTAGTTTAAGGCCTGAATTCACTAAGTCTTAAATTGCAAATAAGTCCATAAAGATTTAAATAAATGACATCTAAAGCTCTTGTAGTTAATATAAATTAACTCCCCTTAAAATTATTATCCGTCATTATCCAAAACTTTATCCGTTTATTCCATGACTTATTTTGAAAGATTGTTTTAAAAGATTATTGGATGACACTTTCTCCCCCTCAAACACTGACCCATTTTCTATTTAAAGAGTTGTTGTCATTGTTTGAGTGGTCGAATTGTCTTTGAAAATCTTTTTGTGATTACTGAAAACACTGATTCATTATGAAGACAACTTTTTACCAATAAAAATAAGATTTCTCTTATTTTAACACATAAGCGCACTGACACGTACACTTATGGAAATATAGGAAGCACGGGTTGTGTTGCAAAGTAAACACAAGCCTTTGCATGGTCATAAAGTAGACCATGCCCGAGAATAAATTCCCGTTGAGAGGTCAAGATTTCTTTTTGAAATACTTGCCTTTAAGATGAAGACCGGGTTGCTATCAGAAATAATAGCAAGCCATGTGGCATGTTTTGAAAAACATTTGAAACTTCTGCTCGAACTTCATTTACAGGCTTGTATCATTGTTGAATGACATTTCTAAGACCGTAAATGTTATCGATTTCAGAAGACATGCCATTGTAAAACTTCTTTTTGAATTTTTCTCATTTTTTAATTTTTTACTTTGTTTTTGAAAAGTTTATATAAAATGAAAATCTTTTTGGTTTTTCTGATTTTATATTTTTCTCTTTGTTTTTGTAAAATTTTATAAAAATAAAAATCTTTTTGTGTTTTTATGATTTTAAGTATTTACTTATTATACAGGATATTTGAATAGGTACCACCACTATTCATCAACTTCATCTGCCAATTGTTTCAGAGTGTCCGGCGTAAAACTCCGCATTCCCAGCTTGTTGATAAGAAATTCAATCCTTTCTCGGCCAAGAGCTTTAGTGAAGATGTCCGCCAATTGATACTCCGTATTGACAAAGTAAAGTTCGATCACACCATTCTCAACATGCTCCTTGATGAAGTGAAACCTGATGTCTATATGCTTGGATCTGGAATGTTGAACGTTGTTGCAGCATAAGGCAATAGCGCTTTTGTTATCACAGTACATTGGAATTTTATTGAATCCAAAGCCATAGTCGGTAAGTTGTGATCTCATCCAAAGGACTTGAGCACAACAACCGGACAAAGCAATATATTCAGCTTCCGTACTGGATATCGCAGCGCTTTTCTGCCTTTTAGACGACCAGCTTACAAGTCTATCACCCAAAAGTTGTATACTGCCAGATGTGCTACGGCGTGTATCTTGACAACCAGCATGATCCGCATCTGCAAATGCTGTTAGTGCAAAGGAAGAATCCTTCGGATACCAAAGACCCCGATGTACGGTTCCTTTGAGATACCGAAAGATCCTTTTTACCGCATTTAGGTGCTTTTCGGTAGGCCGAGCCTGATACCGGGCACACATGCATATAGCAAATTGTAGGTCAGGTCTACTGGCTGTAAGATAAAGGAGGGTGCCAATCATACCACGATAGTGTGATGGATCGACAGCTTTCCCATCTTTATCCTCATCCAGTTTGGACTTCTCCACCATGGGAGTATCCACTGGGTCACAAGATTCATAGCCATATTTTTTAAGTGATTCAAGAGCATATTTAGATTGGTTTATGAAGATGCCTCTGGGACTTTGAGAAATCTGTAGTCCTAAGAAAAATGAGATTTTACCCATCATCGACATCTTGAATTTTGAACACATTATTTTAGCGAATAGATCACAAAGTTCAGGAGTAGATGCAGCAAAGATAATATCATCGACATAGATTTGTACCAGTAGAAGTTCCTTGCCTTCTCTACGGATGAACAGAGTAGGATCCACTGAGCCTTTGGAGAAGTCATTGGATATCAGGAATGAAGACAACATATCATACCACGCACGTGGAGCTTGTTTCAACCCATAAAGAGCTTTCTTAAGCTTGTAGACGTAGTTAGGTTTGTCTGGATCCACAAATCCGTCCGGTTGGCTAACATAAACTTCTTCTCGCAGATTACCATTCAGAAACGCAGTCTTCACATCCATTTGATAGATGACCATGTTCATATGAGCAGCAAACGCTAGAAAAATTCGTATAGCCTCTAATCTTGCAACCGGAGCGAATGACTCTTCGAAATCGATACCCTCCTCTTGGCGATAACCACGAGCGACCAACCGAGCCTTATTTTTCAGAATACCTCCTAACTCATCAAGCTTAACCTTATAGATCCACTTAAGAGAGATGACAAATGCTTTGTCAGGAGGAGGAACAAGTTCCCAAACCTCCAGACGTTCAAATTCATGAAGTTCCTCTTGCATAGCTTCAATCCAACATGCTTGAGTTAATGCGTCTTTATTCTTGGTTCGACGATTTAGGAGGCATCATAGTAACAGAATAGAGGCTGTTCATGAGTGGAGTCGTGTGGAAGACTGGACTGTCAAGAGCACCCGTTATATTCTCAAGTGGGTGCTCCTTCGTCCAATCTGCATAGTGTGTTCAGAAACTTAGGTGATCGGGAGGCACAATTATATGAATAACGTCTGATGATGAAGATTGATCAAATAACTTCTGGAATTGGAATACCGAAGTACGGATCATTACCCATATGTGCAACTTCAATATCATGATTATCTTCTTCAACATCATGAGAAATAATTGGAGTTTGAGTTCCTTGTGTTGAATGAGAGGTACTTGGTGATGGTGCATCTGATCACGTATTGAGCAGTGAACCAGGTGAAACCGCATGTTTTCAAGTGCAACGTACGTGCTTCAGGAATATGTGAAGCAATGACTTCTGGTGCATGGAAATCACATTAAGAGACTCATCAACATGGTTGAACCAACAAATCCCAGTCCAGATCTCGGAAGGTGGTACAATGGTGTTTGAAGGATAAGGTTATGGCACGAGTCCTGAACTGAGTGATACAGGAATCAATTTCATGAAAGTGGGTCCTGAACGGGCTTGTTTCAGAAGCCATACGCGGTCAGCTCATCAAAATCAACGTGAAGGTTTCATTTATTCGTCTGGTAACTCTATTGTAAACCGAAAAGCTTTCTTTGGGGGCATATCCAATGAAAATACCAATATCAGCCTTTTGGTGTAACTTACTCCAAATTCTCACTATCATTCCGTTTGGGTAACAAAGTGCAACCAAAACACATGTAGATAAGATTGATCGGGGGTTTTGTTGTGCAAAAGCTCATAAATGTGTTTTTGCCGTGACTCGACGTATCAGGAACAATTTTGGGTATGAACAGGCTGTGGCAACTCGGCCCCATCGGCCCATAGAAATCAAGGAAGCTTTGATGACCTTAATTAACATAGTAGCGTGCCTGCTTCTATTAGCGGACGATTTCGGGCTCTCTTGTCATTTCAACAACACCGTTATTGCTGTGGAGAGCTTGCAACTGATGTTTCATGAGTAGATTTCCAACCTTGCTCATAAAATTTCACAGCAATGTCCTGATAAACAGAACTCAGTTCCATTATCTGTTCTGATGCGTTGACGGTTTTCCTTAAAGTCGTACTGATCATCTCAAAAATGTTGATAATACAACTGAGCTTCATCTTTTGATCGCAAGCATTTCACACCATGTAAATCGAATAGTCGTCAACAATAACGAGGATGTATCTTCTTTTCCATTTGACACTCGCGACAATACGCAGGCCCACATAGATCCATATCACCAGTAGATTTTCTTGATTGGTTCTTCTCAGATTTGGGTTTGTGGTTTTTCATTAACTTTTGCCGTAATGCACATGCAGAACATCAGTGGGGATCCTTTTTCAAACTTTAGCTTCAGGGACCCTCGTACAAGTCAATGTCGTAGCAGAGGATTGATAGAACCTAAGTTCAAATGAGAAAGAAGACGACGAATGCCATATAACCAAGACTTGGTTTTTAACGCCTTTGACAAATAGACAAATAGGAGAGGATGCCATCATATTCCAAGAGAGAGAGTATAAAGGCCAGGCCCCTCAGAATACCCCGTCAATAAATCAACACCTTCTAGATTGCGAATGAAGCAATGTGTGTTGACGAAAAGCCACATTCAAGATATGAATCACCAAGAATTGTCCCACAGAAAATAGATTATTCCCAAGACCAACAACGTAATAAACCCTAGAAATAGTAACATTCCCAATCGATAGTCTCCAAAACCCATATCTTTGCAACTTGATCATTTCCGAATTTAATCGTACCCAAGTAATTTACTAACGAAATGTGAGCTGAGAGACGATCTCTGGGCATGTGCTTCGAGCAACCGAAATCCAAATACCAAGAGGACGATGGGACAACACTGCATCAATCAAAGAAGTAGATGGAAAAAATTGGTTTTTGTTGATCCCCAGGATTTTACTGGGTTCCTTTTGTTAGCAACATTGGTTTAGTAAAACCTTAGTTTGCTAACCAGACCTAGCATTTTTATCTTCCTAGGTTTTCCTGAGTATAACCAATTAACCACAGTTTGGTGATTCAAGTCTAGAACTATTGGTTTCCTAGAAGGCACTTCATTAATAGTGTAATCCAAGTTAAAGGGCCGCATTTCCTATAATATGAAGGTCCGACCAGTAGCTCCAAATATATTCCTATTTGATGAACACCTTTCCTGTTGGTATTCCAAATATCGTCTTAGATTTATAGCTTCTTAGTTTTAGCCGGAGATTTCACACACAAATGTAGAAAACACACAAATTATCAGAAAGAACATGCAATCATCACGGTTAATACAGACATTACAGAATATCTCGTTTCTTGAGATTCTGCACACCCCGCAGATCCATGGAACATTAACCAGTACCAATCTTTTATTCAACTAATTAACTTTCCTAGGGTGAGCTTCTACTTTATTCTTCGAATTACTAAACTTGGATGATTGCAGAAATCATCATTCTTGGTCTTGCCTGAAGGCTGTGATCCGCTAGCACTAGTAGAAAGTCTTACTCCTGTAGAATGCAACACACGCTTGTTAGAAACTATGTTTGAAGTTGAGGCTGGTTTTGTGTTTTCTGAGGAAGTGAGTGATTCGGCAAACCTAAGTTTCTTGTCCTTTTTCCTCGGTATTGCCTCAATTAATTGAGAACCACAATTGTTGATGCTAGGGCATGATCTACTTATGTGTGAAAGCAAATCCTGAATGACTTTGGTATACCTAAAGGCAGACTCTAAAAGTGGATCTTGAGGATAATTTGCTTTTACATGTTCGACTATATCCCTAAGGACCAAAGCTTCTTCTTGGGTATGCTTAATATACGAGGAGTGAGCAGTCCTTTATCAACAAATTGGGTGTGATTGGTCCATGTAATCCTTAGACCAAACGTTGGATCAAACAGAGTTGTCATAACATTATCCTTGTATCATTGTTTTTTCTTTAAAGTTTCCTATAACGTAACAATCAATTTAAGGGGCGCTATGACCAAACCATTGTTTCCTGAATTTGCATTTAAATCAGAAATCTCCCCAGACCATTATTTTGACTTGCTTGATTAACGCAGACATTGTTCTTTTAGATTGAACACGTTTGTCTAATATCGAGTCATAAAGTTGCTTATAATCTGTTTCAACTGCTCATTCTTCATAACAAGTGTTGCACTCAATGTTTCCAATTCTATGTTAAGTTCCTCATTTCATCCATGTCATATTTGACTGAAACGATCCTCCACATTTCCTTTTAAGGACTTAATTTGCTCTTATCAACTTGACAATGGACTGTGGTTTCGCTTGAGACCGAGCATCCAATTCACTTAATTTCGAACAACTGAGTAAAAACCTCGAGCATTTTGATTTAAAACATACTATATTCTGTTGAAGAATTTCTTGATAAGTTTTGAGAATCAGCTCCAAAGTGATGCAATGTTTTCTAGAGTTGTAAAACACATTGCAAAGATTATCGTAAGTGTTCTTTACCCAACAATGAACCTTTTTCTTGACAAGCTCAGTCTCGATTCGAGACACTTTTGACATACAGTCCACAGTTCAACACCACTTGTATTCATAGACAAGTTCCACACAATCTTTACATATCCTTATCAATAGCCGTATGTGCCAAAGTTCGTTCATTTTCACTCAAAACTTGATTCATTTTAACTTCGAAAAGTTCTAACTCCAAGCTATGTTGTTTCGACAGCCTTGCATTTGATAAAAGACATTATGGACATCGGCAAGTTCTTCAACAAAGTAGCGGTTGAAGTTATTGAAGATATCTTTTAAAATATTTTATAAACAACATGATTTTTCATCTCAAAAAAATGCCTTTGAATGTTCAAACCCCCACGTAGCCCTCAATATAGCTGTGCAAGTGGTTCTTAGTTCTTTGACAAACCTGATCAAAGCCAGTAAGATCGTTTAAGCTCTTTCAAGCTAGTATTCACATACTAACCGTAGGAAGTTCTTTTGGAACCTCAACCTATGACGGTGTTGGAAGAATGAATGGGTCTAATAGGTGGACCAGAAGTCGCTTTCCAAAAAGCCATGTTCACCATAAAATCAAGTTTGTCGAACAAATCGTTTGTAAGTAACGTTATTAAGAATACATAATTAATGGGTTTCGTGTTTTATTTAGTTTCAGAAAAACGATCTTGTTCTTTCAAAGCATTTTTGAAAACGTCTCTTTTCATTTAGCTCTATAATGGTTCATCAGAATCAGGACTTCATACAGCTTTGGCTTTGACTCCCGAGCTTTTCTACATACAAAGGGTTTTTCAAACCGATAGCTTGTTTCGAGAATGATCACAACAATTTTGGAGTTAGTCACAAGACGAACAGTTTGGGCGCAGATTGACCTCTTTTTGAACATGATGTGTCAAGTTGCTATTTTCTTTTCTAACTCATTCTCTTTCCAATCTTTCTAATTTTCTTCATATTTTCAACTTATTTTTGAGTTCAGAAACTGCTTTTATTAAAACAATCCTTTTGCTTTGCACTTGTTCGAAAAGATTTTGCTTAGATGTACAATCTCGCAAACGTTTTCATTTGAATCCTAAAAAACGTTTTCAACATTTTGTTTTTCTTGTCAAATCTGAACCTCTCTTTGTATCTAACAAAGCTCGGTAGTCCAAAAGCTTTAATTAACATGTGCAATGCGTCACTTGGGTATTATTTGTTCAAACATAGACAATAATCAGGACATCTTGTAGCCAGAAGATTAGAATACAGGACAGTTTCCTGTTTGGTTCACTCAAATACTGTTAATAAGGAATGATATGCTATCACTGGTTATATCAGTTTCTGACGACTCACATCATTAGACTGTTTCAGAAGACGTCATGATCTTCTCACTTTGAATTGAATAAGTCATAGTTTCCAGATTATCTTGATTGGGGTACCTCAGTGAGTGCATCTGAGCCATTCTTGAGAGATTGGCCGTAGAGCCAATCTTGGCTGAATTGAGTTCATCACAATCAGAGTCATAGCCTCCAGACCATGCGGGGTGATAAGAAGCATTGTGAGTGAGACTGTCTGAAGAGGTTTGAATGTCAGCGGAAGTCTGGATCTGCCAAAAATGCTATTCTCCATACTCTGTAAGGGCCTGACCACCTACTTGAGCTTGAACCAACAACCCTTTATCACTGAACCATGTTTTCATCCCTTTATCTCTTGGGCTTAGTGCATTGCTTGGCAATATGACCCGCTCCCCTTTGCAATTGTAAACAATAGCAAGTCGTTTTGTTTCCCCGTGTTGCTACCACTTGCACCATGTGATTATTTCTTGTTGTCCAGCAGCATAATAGTTTTTCTCCCCTGAACTGTTTGCACAGTCACTTTTCCCATCATAGATGGTAGCTTGTTACGAGGGTTTTGACAAGCCCTTAGCTATTGCGTGGTAGTAGGATACCGGGATGGTGACCAACAGCATTAAGAATGACATCATGTGATATAATTCGTCAATGGATCATCCCCCTTCTGGAACACTGGAACAACAAGACTTGAGTCTGGTTGGGAAAACTCAGTTGTTGCTGTTGATGGGTTGGGAGCATATTCCAATTGGGGAATTGATGGTTGTTTGAGAATAAACGTTGTGGTGAACGGTGGATTGATACTCATTGTTGGATAAGTAATTGAAAGAGGTGTTGATTGAATTGGTTGAGAATTGTTGATGTTGATAAGGTGGTAACAAACTGTAAGACTGATATGGTGAAAACCGTGATGTTGAGATATAGCTGTTGTGAGGGATGTAGATTAGGAGGGATATACTGGCTGAGTTATTGGTGAGATTGCAACTAGAAGCAAAAGGATCAGGGTTGCGCATGCATATACAACTCAATTGCATGTCGGGCATGTTGTTTGCAGATGAGCATGAAGAGTGATCAACATTGTATGTGCAAAGTCGTTTGACCAGATTTAACATCTGTAACAAATTTAAACGCCATACATCAGGAAGAGTGTTTAAGAACTTTGGTGGTTCACGTTTTGAAACTGCTCCAATGGCATTTTGTAAAGTTTCATATCATTGAGTAATAAAGTGAACCTCAAGTAGTACTCATGTAACGTACTCTCTTCTTGTAAGTGACCTTAGCAAATCATCAGATAACAAGCTTGCACTCACGTTCTTGTTTGGATAATGACGTTCATATGCATCACATTAAATTTTCTCCCAAAGATCCTTTGCTACACGATTTGACTCACTAGAGCATAGATTTCAGTTGGTAGGCCTTGGAGAATGATGTTTATAGCTTTGATATCGCAATCTGCTTGAATGGCTTCAGCTGGAGTTAGTTCAACATATTCCTTTAACCTTGTTACTCCATCCTCAGTGATTGAAGGCCAAACAAGTGGTCCTTTTTCAACAGATGCAAGTATCATTCTTCCATGTGGTCTATTCATCATATAAAGTTCCATTATGCTTTTCCTGAAAATACAAGTGTTTTCAAGCATCGGTGGTTTGTTGTATTCGCACCAGAGAGAAGGTGATTATCAGCAAGAGACGTCATTGATGATATCAAAAGATTACAAATTGATCGATCGGTGGTAGAAAGAAATTGTGTTTGGTTACGTGATTGTTGAGTCTTGAATTAAAACTACACGGGATTTTACACATATCCTTGGATTTAGCAACAACCGGAAGAACAAGTGTTTGTTATCACGGGATTTTTACAAGTCAAAGAAATAACAGTATTATTTAAAATTGAGTTTGTTTAAGGTTAAACTAAATTATTTTTTCAGCTGGTCGGTCTGTAGATCGAATCCTCTAGTTCGATCCCCTAGTTCGATCCCCTAGTTCGATCCCCTAGTTCGGTCCTTTCGTTCGGTCTTAACTAGTGAAAAACACTCGTTCGATCTTAACTAGAGAGAGCTCGTTCGATGCAAACTAAAGTCACTCGTTCGATACAAACTAGAAGCTACTCGTTCGATTGAGACTGAAGAAGCTCGTTCGGTTCAACCTATGCAATAGCTCGTTCGGATCCTCATCGTATCGAATTCACTAGTTCGAGTATCTTGTTCGATTGACTAGTTCGATTTTCCCTGTGTTCCAAAAGTCCACTAGTTTCGATTCTAACTACACGAAACCCAAATTTTCAAAACTCAAAAGACAAACGATCATTATGATTTTAGCAAAAATTCTTGTACAACTATATTACTAACCCCATAGAACAATAAAAATTGAAAACTTAAGATTTATAAGCCAAAAAATTTTAATCACTAATTTGCTCTTGTAAGGTTTTGAACACAAATCAAACACAAAAATCTGAAACACACCACTTCCATGTGCTCTGATACCAATTTGAAGAATACTAGTAACTTAAGATCGAACCAAGAACAATAAGTGAGATAGTGTGTTTGGATTGTTTAGAGAAACTTGGATGGAAAGGATGATGTATTAATGAAATGAATGGAAACAAATGGAACAACCAACCCACGTCCCCAACTTAGGAGAGGGGTATAAATACTACATAGGAGGCCGGCCATGGGCTGAGATGGGCCACCCATGGGCCTTGGGCCAACTAGATAACTAATCCCTAATCCTTTACTAACACGAGCTAAGACTTAGTTTACAACTTTGAAGTGACCGACACTTTTTTGTGTTTCCCAACAGGATCATAAAGGTTATTATTTAGGATCATGTTGAGAAGTGGACTACACTAACTAGTTTGTTGAACAACTTAAAGAAGGCCTTTAGAGCAAGAAGAAACGATTTAGGATTCTTCTGATTTTTTCCCCAAATTGTTAATTTAATAATTTGCTTATATGTCTGTGACAAGATTCATCTGTATCACTATAATAATGTATAATGAGCCACATCCATTCGTGTAAATTTCATGAGTATGCAGATACCCTTTTTTTCTTATAGTTTGTTCTAAATGACACGCGTATTAACTGAAAATTACATAAAGCCATGAAGGATTATGCATTTATGATAATTACTCATATTGAAATACAAGAGATTAAAAAGTTCATTAGAGTTAAAAGACCTATTACAAATGATACAGAGATGAACATAACAATTGTAACCTAGAATTTCCATGTAGACACAACAAAGGCCACAACAAGGTACTCAAAAGGGCCAACTACACGACCGACAAATGTTATTTGTGTCCCTATGGTGTTGCTTAAGCTAAAGTTTTCAAGACTCCTAATTTCTATCATAGATTAAAGACCAGGATTTATAGAAAGGTTCCATTTAGCATAAAAAAGATACTAATCAGCAAAAGATCAAGAATACATGACACCATCTCTTATTCTATCGTTATCTCCTCCCATGAAGGCTTGGCTTTGTTGGCTTCCACTGACGAACAACCATTCTCAGATGAAGTTGGTTCTCCTACTTCCACTTTTGTCACAGGGGCAGCTTCTTCAGTGACAGGTTTGGTTACTTCCTCTGGTGGAGGTGTTATGGGGTTTTCAAGCACTTCTTCATTCACTACGTACTTTTGCAGGCTCGCCTTCTTCTGATGAGGGCACTTTTGGTATTTCACATGCTTCTTCATTGACTTCTTTTGCACTTTCTTCCTCCTGCTTATTTGGCTTACCCAGATCTTCGTTGACCACATTAACCTTCTTAGGTACTTCTTCAGAGGGCACTTCTGGGATTTCACGCACTTCTTCATCAACCTCTTTATTTGACTCATCATTTACCTCACTTGCTGGATTGACTACTTCCTCAGAGGGTACGTCTGAAATTTCTAACTTCTCACCAGCCTCTTTAGGGACGTCTTCTTTATCTTTCTTATCTTTCTTTCCAGATGTTGACTTTCAGGACCGTTTCTTGACCGGCTCGGGTTTTGTTGGTGGAGGAGTATCCTTGAAGACCTCCTTGTAGTCTAACCACTCGTCCAGTCAAACTCTGCCCTGGATCTGATTTCAGGTACTGCGACAGCTGCTTCTTGGTTGTGATCTCTTCCCCTGTTGGTGCAGTGAACACGGTTTTGTTCGTGCCAGGTGTCCCTCCTTTCTTTAGCAAGCACTACATGTCAACAGCCATGGAAGGGTACGTTAAGTGTTTCACCAAAAAGTAAAAAACAAACACTAACGTTCAATTATGTCACAAGTCAATCATTGCAATACAATCTAATCAAATAACATGAATTATAATATTTGAGTGGTTTAGTTTTTGAACACAGTTATCGATGACCTCTTTGCCTTTGTGATAAAAATGCCAATGCTACATCGACTTTATGTTTTCCGTGATGGTAAGTTTGGATGCAACTATACTGATGGTGTAGGAGGCTTTATGCAGCAATATACATGACCTTTAATCCATTTGACCGTTTTCTTTTTGAATTTTTTAATTCACCCATGTTTACAGAAACAGAATTTCAGGCCATTTTTGTGGTTGCAGATTTTATATTTTTGATATATTTGTATCAAAGACGGGTTTATCTGGTGGAGAAAAATAGAGTGACACAAATATCTCGCATCTTATGCAGGCCATAGAGGTATATATCATTTCATTGTCGTGATTTGTTATACACAAAAAATTACCAAACACATTTATGATCTAGCATGTTTTGTTAATTATTTTCAATACTAAAGATACAAATTGCTTATCCAAACTCCGTAAACAAAGCGAGTGGCAATTAGCCATGCTTTCCTATTTCCTTTTTCTAAATAGGACTATGACCAGAGGTGGCAATTTTGACCTGGATATCTTTAAATGGGTCAATTTAGGTTTTGTTTTATCTTTAATGATCCAATAGGTTAACTTAAACCTTTTAGTAAATAGGGAAATAGTTGAAACGTAAAAAAAATCCAATAACAAAACTACTACGACTTCTTTAAGGTGTATGTGTATCAGTCAATGAGAGTTTTGCACCGAACGATAGAAAATACATACTATCAAAATATTAAGAAGTTTCATCATAAACACACTGTTTTAGAAAATTTTTAACTAAAAATAAAAATAAAAACAATAATCACAAGTCATTAACCACTCCAACGATGTGGTGGAAACAAAGTTTGTATACAGATTTGGAAACAAGACCGAATTATCCATCAACGGATTGCAACACTTCTAATTGGAAATTGTAGCACAAATACTCCTTGAGTGTATTTTTGTGAGGTACTTATATATTAATATTGTATAATAATGTAATCAAACATAATTTTAAGGTGTTTTTTTATGTTATTTCCATAAAATATAGAAGTAAAAGGTTATAACATTTAAAAGTTTGTTCTGACTATGTACTTCATCAACATAAGGACACACAAGCACGTAAAAATAAATAAATCTGAATGAGATTTATAAATACCTGAATACACCAAGAAGGACATCACCAAGCATTCACTCAGCATAGAAGTATCCTATGGCACATAATCAAGACTATATATTGAAAGACCACATGCTCAAATATATGACTAACAAGCTAAACAACGAAGCAGTGGTTGACCCAGTCTTTCTTAAATACTGGACATACGAGGAAAGCATGCATAGAAAGCAGTTATTTAGCATTCACTTGCTCTTTAGGAGCCTGATCCCAAGACTTATCCATCAACGACATCTCCAACTTTAGCCGGTAAATTCGTCTTTCTCCATTAACCATGTCTGATCAGTATATATGAAAAAGATATAAAACTTCAGGACTCCTTTAAGAAAAACAGAACAATGCTATTAACAAATTTAAAAAACCATACCTTCAAAACAGGTGCAAGTATATCATCGGGGATATGTGTCCTTGAGCCCACCCCTCTTTGTTTTGGAAAGTGGATTTCGGTAGGCATTGCATAACAAATGATGCATCAAACCATTTTTGGAGAGTATGATCGATTGATCGGTATATTTATAAATGGGTCTGAAAATTCAATGTGCAATAGGTCATGATGTAGCAAGCCAACAGCGCATACATGCTAAAAGAGGCTGTTAAGTACATTAAATTTCCGCTGAGACAAATTTAGGTATATTTTGCCACTCCAATGCTGTCTGTTAAGTAAGTTATTTGTTTTGCATGTTTTTACACCATACACCATTGCAAATGATGTGAACAAAGCTTTTGAAATGGTCATGTAGTAGCGGAAATACTACTTCAAGAAATTACAGGTAGTGATTATATTAAGAAATTGCCACTTGCATATAATTATGACAATCATACTTTTCTTTAATACTAAACCCTTTGGTGTTTATAAAGATATCCATGGCATGATGATCAACATGATCTACAAACTGTAAGTTCATCTACCTTTTAACAATATTTGATTATATGGCGTATTCCCCCATTCAAGTTAAAAACATATACTGTCCGATTGATATATAAAAAATTTGTATAGGAAAAATGGAGATATATCTTCTCATGAACACTCGAAATGAATGGAAAATTTCTAGACTTTTTTTCCGTGGGGAGGTGTCAACTGATCGTATAAATTCTATTCAGGCCATTTTGTTGCACAAATTAGAAATCTGTTACGCATAACTTTTAGGTTGAACAACAATTTTGTATCTACCGTACATTAAACTTTAGCATTCTTTTTTTGTTTATATGTAAATCCTTTGGATGAGAAATAGATATATTACTGGTGTTGGTGTGTAACTATGACTATTAATCGGATAGGTCATGTATCAAGCATAATTGATAGATACTCATTATGTTTGTAAACTTAATTAGGAACATCTGACTAAATACTATCAAGATGTTTCTTAAGACTGTGGAAAATTGTTCTGTATGCTCAATAAGTTGTTCGTTAGTGGAAAACAACAATGATTTTGATTAAAGCGAATGTTGAAATTAGGAACCTTCTTTTGGATCATTTACAAAATATGTATCTAGCAAATACTGTCGTTGCTTTTTTAGCTGTAGAGGTAATACTACAATGGTATTGTGCAACATCAACATTTACCACCACATGTAACCTATGAGCTGTATATAAGTTGTTAAAGTTGCATTTTTAGTGATGTATAAGTGCATTATTTTGGTGGCGTGTACAAATTACCTTCCATTACAATTCCTTTGACTACAATTGGTTAAATCCAGTGTCGAACTTGGTTGATCACTAATTTTTGAATAGAGGCCCGAATAGAAGCTAATTTGTTTTTCCTCTCTTCTTTAGACCAAAATATTGATAATTTTCAAAGTTCCTTTTTCATTACTTTCATTCAGTGTCCTATGGTATGTGTTTAATTACACATACCTTTGACCACTAAAAACGGACTTAAATGACCAAAAACGTACCAAAAATACATTGTATTTGTATGTTTTGCATTTTCAATTATGCAGGAACGATATCAAGAAAACGAACAAATCGAAGCCAAACAACAAAACCAAGCACGATACACGAAAGACCGTGAAAATCAAAAAACCAAGTCAAAGTCAACAAAAAGTCAAAGTCATAGTCACCCCGATAGAGTGGCATTGAAAAAACATCGAAAACCGAACCCGAAAACTAAATTGTCAAAGAGTAGGCCACTCCGTGACCCACCTAGTGGACCCGGGTCAGCCCACTTACATATTACAAACCTTAAAGACTTATAAAAGCCCAAGTACTTTTCTTTTATAATTCCCGACCTAACAATGAGCCCAAACCAAACACATATAACCTTATAACCCCCGTTAACCCAAAACCCTTTTTAAGTTTAACACTGTTAGTCCTTTAAGGACTAACGGTGCAAACAGATATAAAACTTCAAGGGCCAAATTTGCAAACCTCAAGGACGATGGATGCCATACATCAATATACTCTCAGGGACCATTCTTGCCTTTTTCTAAACTTTAAAAAAATTGCGCCAACAACTGTTCATTATCTCCCTGAGTTATGTCCTATCTTCACTACCCGCCAAAATGACAGACCAACACTGTTCCCCTTTCTTCTCTCTTTGTCTACCTATACCTTTACACACCTTATCCCACCAAAATTCACCTTGGAAAACACGTTGCAATCTGATTCGTCCAGGAACAAGACAAGAATCAATTGGCTAAGAATCATAAGACATGGGGACTACTCATTTAGACGCCCAAGATAGCTTTTTGATGCTACTCACACAACAAACCCATACGCGAGGAGCACATCCCAAAGTAGCAACAAGTCCAGAAATCTTCTTTGGCTTGTATAAAGGCTCATTTGTAAGCCCTTGGGGCAGTTAGTTTTTACTTAAGTTTTTCACCTAGTGCAATTTTCTGCTTATTTTTAGGTCATTAAATGATTGTCTTCAATTTCCTAAAGCAATTGTAAACTTTTTTAATCTTTTAATGAAATTTGAGATTTTAAGTATCTTGAATATTCTATGGTTAAAAGCATTTCACAAACGCTTTAGCTCTTCATTAAGCATAAAGTCTTAATCTGATTTTCATTTAAATATAAAGTCTTTTTAAGAAAATTTTACAAAAAACAAAAAAAAAATTACACCCTCAAATACCAACAGCTTAAAGGATGAATAAGCCAAATTCGACGGGCTTAAGGACAATACAAGCTTGTCTTTTGACAACTAGAGCTTGGTAGATTAGCTTAATAATAAGCTTTATTGCCCTTTTTTGAGCAACCGGCCTTTGTAAGTTTCCATTTCTTTAATGTTTCAAAGGCATTTTACTGTAGCATTGCTTATTAGTGCTTATCTCTGCTTATTGCTATACAAAACCCCACCGTCACCCCTACCTTTTATTTATCTGTTTAGTTCAGATTGGATGCTTAAGTACTGCCTTCTTTTAGTCTAGAAATCATTTGTTTTGTACTTTCTTATATTCTGTCTTAATACATTAATTAACTAGCACAATCAGTTTTAGTTATTTGATTGCTTATTAGTATTTGAATTTGCTTAATATTGCTTATATACTTATTTAACATTGGTCCTTGGTAATGTATGTGGCTAAATCAGTCTAAATTCAAGTTTAAAATTGGATTTAAGTGTTTAAAGGGGTGTTTGGTTTAACTGATTTTGAAGGTCAAAATGGGTCAAAATGGGTCAGTTTAGTTTAGCTTAGATTAGTCCTAAGATTTAGTTTATTTAGTTTTTAAGTGTTAAATCTTATTTTCAAGGTTTTAAGAGTTTTGGTTTGAATTTGTTTAGCTTGTACTCATTTTATAATTTGCTTAATCTGATGTTGCTTATTTTCAAGGTTTAAGGTTTGCGGTTTGAATATGTTTGTGCTTAAAAACCATAACTTTATGCCTCCTTGATTGTTGTTTTAACATTTGTGCCAAAAATCTGTAAAATTTAGCTAATAATTGAAAAATGAAAAATGCTTTTTCAATTGCTTGTTGTGGCTTTTTCTGAATTTCAAACTCTTTTTTGATTGTTGATTCTTGTTCTTTGAGGTCAAAATTTAATCTGTTTGTAGGTTATATAAGTCATAAGGATAGTTTAAGTGCTTATTTTAAGCTCAAAAGTGGTGTTTTGTGAAAATTGCAAAACTTTGTCTAAGTGTTGAATAGTTGTAAACTACCTTTTTTTCATGAAGCTTTTTCAGTGCTTAGTTGAATTTTCAACTGAATTTTCTTTGTTGCTATTGTACTTTTTGGTCAAGCTTTTTATGTAAAAGCCACTAAGCCATAAGAACTGTTTCTAGCTTATTTTTAAGCTAAAAAAGTTCCCTTTTGGCTGTTTGCTTATCATTTTTGGCCAAAAAGCTAATTTGCTTATTTTGGCTTATTAGCTTATTGCATTTGCTTATTCTAGGTTTAGTATAAGCTTATTAAGGTCAGTTAAAGTCATTTAGCTTATTTCTCTATAAGTTTAAGCTATTTGAGCATATTTACTTTTAGCTTAAAAACCTTAAGTTTTATAACTTTTTGATAACGCCCTTGTCTTTTTGTAACACAACTTGAGGTTTGGCAGTTTTAGTCCCTCAAGTTGTATTTTCTTTATGTGGCTGACTTTTGATTTTGACTGACTTTGGGTTTGGATTGACTTTGTCTTTTCCATCCCGTGCTTAGTTTGGTCGTTTTTGGCTTTCTTTTTGAGTATCCGTTCCTGCACAATTCAAATGCAAAACATACAAATACAATGTATTTTTGGTACGTTTTTAGTCATTTAAGTCCGTTTTTAATGGAAAATGGTATGTGTAATTAAACACATACCAGTGAGCAAGGCTCGAACCCGGGACATCTACCCTATTCACCAAACGTTTTTACACACACTCCCTCTACCACTCGCCCTTGGGTCTTTTTCGGTTTATTTTTGCAAAATCTATTACTTATACACATTTTGAGCTCTTTTGTATAATAAGCTATTTTAGCTTATTTCACAGCTTATTTGATAAGCTGTTTTCACCAGCTTATTTTTATTAGATTCCTCATTGTTCAATGCACTTTTGCTAATTTTTTCAGATTTTTATTAAATAGTTTAGTATTTTTAAACATTTAATTTCATTTAAATCATTTTTAATTCATAAAAATTATAAAAATGTCAAAAAAATATAATACTTTTTTAGAAAATTTTCTTATAACATTTAGAACCTAGGAAAATTATATTTGCTTTCGTAGGGTTAAAATTGCAAAATTTGATTTTTTAAAGAACGGGATTGAATCCCGTTCATGTTTTTAGTGTTTTTAAGCTTAAATATTTTCCGTTTTTGGTCTAGTTTTCTTTGTTCTAGCTTTTTAGTCAATTAAGACTTATAAAAACCAAAAAGATCATTTTAGGACTTAATTTTGATAATTTAGGGTTTTTAGGTCCCGTTTAGGATTCCCGTTTTGCGTTTTTAGTTAAAATTTGTCTTACCTTAATTGTTTTTAAGTTTTTGCCTTAATTTTCCCGTAGTTTTAGATAACCAATCATAATCTTGTTCCATTCAAGCATCGATTCTCAAAACGACTCTCGACTTTCAATTGCATTCCTCGTTGGGGATAACGACCCGGGAATCATACTTCCGGTTTACTACATTGAGAGATTTTTGACTTTCCTTATTATAAGTATTATATATTTATGTATATATATATTTAAAAAGGGGCAATCAAGAATCCTAATCAAATTTTGGCGCCGTTGCCGGGGAGGATTGTATACGATTGTCGTTGCGTTTGACAATTAGTGTTTGAAGATCCTTCCGTGAGAAGTTATTTTGCTTATTTTCAAATAATAAAAATACAAAAGTAATTTTCTTTTATAAGTATATATATAATATATAAAAAAAACCAAAAATTTAAAAACATTGTCCTTAAAGAATGGAATAAAAATTCCCATCAAATATAATATTTCAATTGATAGTATTATTCAATAATAAGTTCGCCCGAAACAAAGTTCTAAAACATACCTTTTGTGTCACTCGCGAGGTACGGTTTACCTTTGAAAGTTAAACAAACTCTAAGAGGGGTATAAGGCGGGTTGTTCCGAGGAACTACGACCCTAAAGAAGAAAGTTTTTAATAGCTTCGCGCTTTCCTACTCCTCCGCTCCTTTGTGCATTTTTCTTTTTTAAGGAGGACGAGGAAGCAATGTTGATTATCTGTTTAAGTTATTCGAATGTCATTTTGTCCTTAAATAAAATATGTTGTTTAAAAATCGAAAAAACCAAAAATAATCTCCTTTAACCTCTTTGTTGTTTAATTATCATGGAGTCTTATTTCCGATATGAGTGTGTGGGGTGTGGACAACCGACGGATAACCCTTATTGTTATTCATGCACGTGCCAACGGTGCGGTTGTCATTTTATTGATGGAATTTGTCCAAATTGTACTTATGGAAATGGAAATCCAATCGATTTCTCAACTCCGTACTCTTTTAACGATTCTCAAAATTTTTCCGACCACCCCACACATTATGAACCAATCTTGTGTGATTTTTGCGGGAACGATGCTCGTTATGGTCACTATTGTACACCGCAAGTTCCAAACCCGGAACCATGCTACAATCAAAACTATGATGAGTTCCCACAAACTTTACCAAGTTTTCAACAACAAAGTCTTTGTTGTGAAAATTGCGGGGGTCCTCATGCGACTTTTGAATGTCAACCGATGAATCAAAATTTTCATGAGTCCAATTCTTCCGGTTTTGACCAAATTCAACCCCCGAAATTTCCCGTCACTCATCAACCTCCTCAAGAAACAAGTGAGAAAATTTTGCAAGCTAAAGAAGACTTAATGATTTCTATTGAAACCTTTTTAAAGAAATTCAATCGTATATCTTTTAGAGAAACACCGAAGGTTTTAATACAAAGGCTTGGACAATTTCTGAAATTAAGACATGCTATAGGTCCGAGGAGGGATACAAGAATTGCAATTAGCCAAACTTCTTCAAGATTTGCAAAGTATAAACGAGGAGTTGGCAGAATATATTAATACTCCAAGTTGGAATTTGCCTACCTCATCTTATGATGATGACGACGATGAGTATTCTTTTGCAAACACAAAGAATATCTCATGACATGTTCTACCGCAATCACACCCGTTCACCAAAAAAACAGGACCCCTCTTCTCATCATGGTGGACAAGCTTCTTGACACAATTCCGAAACAAGAATCGGACGAATTCATTAAGTCTTGTGTTGAGAACCTTGTCCAAAACCCAAGCGAGTCCGAGGATTTCTCCGAGGATGAATGTGAGTGTGATGTGCCCGATTGTGATGATTCTCAAACAACAAATTTTTCAACATTTTCCAATCCTCTCTTCGACGATTCTACCTCTAGTGACAACGAGTCATTTTCCGATGAGGACGTTCCGAAGGAAATTTATTCGAACCCTCTTTTTGATGAATAAATCATTTCTGATAAGGTTGATGCTTCCGTTTCATTTATTCTCCTTAAGATGATTCTTTTCTTCGTAGCAGTCTCCGATGAAACTCGCTTTATGAGTTTCAACCATGGCAGCAGCATGTCGCGAAACTCATGGGTTTAGGAGTGGTGACAGACCACAGTGAGTACAACGCAACGATATTAGCAGCTGAGCACGAAACCACAATGGTGGTATCGAGCCTACGCAGGCAGCAGGTGAGTCACGAACCAAATGGTAGTAGCGAGGCCATAGGAAAACCAAAAACCCTAGTATTTTTGATGCGTCTCTTTTTAGAGTTGTTCTAATTTCCTTCGGTTTCGATAATAGTTTCTTACGTGTTTAAGGTAAATGAATTTCTCCTGGTTTTGTTTATATAGTTTTTAAGTTCGTCGTGTGTGTTTCTAGTTCATGTTGGGTCGAGTGTTTACGGTCATATGTATAGCATGACAAAGCTTGGCATGCGAATGCTCACAAGAACCATGCATGGGTCAAGAATCTCGTTAAGCTACATGATGAATGATACAATTAATGATAAACTATGAGGGCGACGTACCGAGGTTCATGCAAGAAAGATGGTGATGACGAAAGAATTCAAACTTCCCTTGTTTCACCCTTTTATAACCCGTCGTTCACCTAGCTTGTGCCCTCAACAAGCTTGAATTTAACTCGTACAGTTTTGCTTATTGTTTTCAAGTTTTAGTTGTGATGAAAATAGCTAGTGTATGGTTCCCTTTTTATACTCATTTTATGTGATAGATTACTGAGATTTGCATGAGAAATGTATAATTCATATACACTATTTGTTTGTGATACTATTTGTAATGATCATTCTTTTTATAATACTGTGAAAGGATAACTACTATTGGTTGATTTGAATTGAGAATGCAATTGAAACAAGATGTAGTAGTTGAGTATTTTCAAAAGGTTGTAGGACATTGTATGAAATGCAATGATGGTGTTGGCTTGCCCATTTTGAATTTGTTACTGATTAACTTTATATGAATTTGTACATTTGAGTTTTGAAGAGGAAACGAACGTCAAGTCGTATTACTTATCTAGTAATGTATAAATATTGGTTCTTTTATATTTTGTTTGTTGTAGAATGAATGGGTTCACAAAATAATATGGTCGTGCGACTTTGTTTCGCGAGGCATAAAATAAAATACGATTTTTTTTTATTGTTACGCGATCTCTAAAGTACCTCTTTTTGATCCGCAAATAAAATGACGATTTATGCACGTTATTTTAAACTCTTGACTAGCACAAAATATTGTATGCCACCTGAAGGACAACTTTTATTAGAAAAATAACGACAATTAGCAAATGCTTGCGATACATACTTTTACGTAAAATAACAAGAAGTCCTAAATTTTCTGAGGTGTCACATAAAAGACTTGTACGCTTTTGGTAAAGGTATAAAGTGTAAAATATAAAAACAAGGTTAAAATATATACTTAATAAAGCCACCCAAACTTTCTGTCCCAAAAGTGTATAATAACATACTTAATTTATATTTTTATAAGATAATACATTTCACGACGATTCCGAAAAGGTAAGAAACTTGTCAAACGGATTAATAACGAAAAAGTTACGTTAAAAACGAGTTATACGTTAATTAAACGGAGTTTATAAAATAACTTTTATAAAAATTATATCAAACAGCTAGTTTGATATTTTTAACAAATAATACATATTTTTAGGATTCCAAAATGATAAGAATCGTAATTTTTCAATTAATAACGAATGAGTTATGAATTTTGCGAGTTTACGACAATTAATACTTTTATAAAACTATTTTTATAAAAGTTACTGTTCATGACAGAAAGTTATATTTTTTTAAACCTTATAAATTGATAGGATTTTCAATAACGAGAACATCCTCGAAAGAATCGTTAAAAACGGAGCTATAACGAATAAAATACGACATTTACGGGTTTTACGACAACAAATACGATTTAAATAAAACTCACGTCTGATGTGAACAGTAAAAGTTACTGTTCACCAGAGGGTCAAAATATGAAAAATGTCAAATTATGATAACTCGTCCTAATACGAAAAGATGGGCATAAGAAACGTTAAAATCGGGCTTAAAACGCGAAAGTTATGCTAGTTTTACTAAAACGGTAATTATAAACGTTTTAACTTATTAAACACAATTTTACCAAAACCATTAGTTGGTGATTGAGCTATATAGAATATTATGTGGTTATCAAAGTACTATATTACTAGGGAGTTTCATAATGAGGCCTCTTCGGATGGCGTTTCGACGAGTTGTTGGATTTACGATTTAAAGTGTCCTAACTCCTCGAACGTCATGTCATGACCTCTTAAATTATGATAGCCCGAACGATAGTATGATGTAACAACTATAAGATTTTATTCAAGTACTCGGTACTTATACGACCTATGATAATTTAGGTTGCATTCGGTCTTTTACGTGACGCATTATCTGTGATATTTGGATTATCAGGACTCAAGGTGAGTTCATAGCCCCACATTTTTACGATTTCAATGATTTATAATAATGGGGTGGAAACATGCTTTGTTTTATAAATTGGACGCAAGTATTGATTACAGGTTGCCTAAGTAGCGATAACCCAAGTTAAGCCCATTATCATGAACTGTCAATTGCATAGATGTAGTTGGAAATTACATTATGTGAGCGCGAATGTTATTTAATAGATCTATTCGGGAAACGACCTCCCCGTTCGGGTGACTAGCTATCACCGAGAACGAACGTTATAGCATGTCGAATTTAGGATGTTTCGGGTTAAAACATCATTGCGGGCTGAGTAGCAATATTATGCGAACAAGACTGTCGACCTTCAGTGTCATGAGCTTAGTGTAAATGTAATCTAGTTTTGTGATGCCTGCATGTGTTGCATAATCACGGAAAAGTCTAAAAATTCTTGCGGTCCTACCTTGTATATATTATTTTCAGGAAATCGATAGGCACGAGGTGCCAGGAATTCAGATACATTTTTGGTGACTGATCCGCTCAGACTATATATATAATATAATAAAATATCAATATATAGTAAGAATAGTCTAAAAGCAGAGTCAATGATACCGAGAAGTAGTATAGAGCTTTCCCGGGTCGTAAATCCCC
>BQNB010067788.1:0-34068 GCA_026074375.1 Tanacetum coccineum | reverse complement strand
GAGTTGGATAGAATCAATGCAAGATCTTTGGGAACTAGTTCCTAGACCAGATGGAAAGAATATAATTGCTGTCAAATGGCTCTAGAAGAACAAATGTGATGCAGAAAATATTGTCATTCAAAACAAATCTCATCTTGTTGCAAAGGGATACAAGCAGGAAGAAGGCATCGATTTTGAGGAATCCTTTGCTCTGGTTGCTTATCTTAAAGCCGTTCAGATGTTCGTTGCTTTTGTTGCACATAAAAATATTACAATCTTTCAGATGGATGTCAAGACTTCATTTCTCAATGGTCTATTGAAAGAGGAAGTTTATGTTAGCCAACCTGATAGATTTGTCGATCCAGACTTTCCAGACCATGTCTATAGGTTGAAGAAAGCACTATACGGTCTCAAACAAGCTCCACGAGCATGGTATGACAAACTGTCTTCATTCATAATTGAACACCATTTTACTAAAGGTATTGTTGACTCGAATTTGTTTACACGACGTCAATGGGGAGACATTTTACTTGTTCAAGTATATGTCGATGACATCATTTTTGGGTCTACTAATACATATTTTTTAAAACGATTTGCAAATCTTATGAAAAATAATTTTGAAATGTCTATGATGGGTGAACTTAAGTTCTTTCTTAGACTTCAAGTTCATCAATCACCCCGTGGCATATTCATTAGTCAGTCACAATACGCAATTGAGCTTTTAAAGAAACATGGTATGGATGAATGTGTCTTCATGAGCAAACCTATGGCCACTGAGAGACTCGATGCTAATTTACAAGGCACTCTTACTGACCAAACAACTTATCATCAAATGATTGGAGGGCTAATGTATCTAACAGCCAGTCGCCCATATATTGCTTTTGCCACCTTTGTTTGTGCTCGTTATCAAGCACGTCCTACGGTCAAACATCTCAAAGAGGTTAAGCGGATCTTTCGGTACCTAAGACAGTCCTATAACATGGGCCTATGGTATCCGAAGGATTCCGGATTTGAACTAATTGCATATTCAAACGTAGACCATGCAGGATGTAACGACGACTGCAAAAGCACATCAGGAGGCTTACAATTCTTAGGTGAAAAGCTCGTGAGCTAAAGTTCTAAAAAGCAAGATTGTATTGCGATGTCTACAGCTGAAGCTGAGTATGTATCATTGTTTGCGTGTTGTGCACAAGTCATCTAGATGCGTACACAACTACTGGACTATGGATACAAGTACTACAGAATACTGGTATATTACGATTCAAAGAGCGCTATTGCTATTTCATGCAATTCGGTTTAGCATTCGCGTACAAAACACATAGACATCCGGTATCATTTTATTAAAGAACATGTTGAAAATGGAATGGTGGAATTATTCTTTATCGGAACAGAATACCAACTTGCGGATCTATTTACTAAAGCTCTTCCCAAAGAACGCTTTGAGTACTTAGTTCATTGCATTGGTATGAGATGTATGACTCCAACATAGTTGGAAAGTTTGGCAAAGTTATCTTCTTGAAAAAGATCATACATCAAACTTGTAAATACATTTTTCAAAAACAAAATAAAAATTGAAAAATATAAAAACACAAATAGATTTTCTTGATGTTTTTCAGAAACAAAAATCAAATATAAAAATAAAAAATGTAAAAAGACAAAAACATAACTTAATCAAAATCACATGTCTTCTCATTCTAATCAGATTCATGATTCGATATTTTTGTCACAATTGCTTTCATTGTCAACACTGGATCATGATCCGAGGGGGAGTTACTTTGATAACAAATGTGCTCTCATTATTAAAACATGTGTTTTTATGATTTCCATTCACGTACATAACCTGCATTTTAAGATCACATCGTTTTCAAAAATCAATAAAAATAATAATCTCTCGAATGTTTGATAGATTTTAATAAAATGGTATATTTTTTAGGTGGAGTTTTTCATTGTTTTGTGTAAATCTAGACTTTGAAAAAGGAAAAATTCCAATATCGGAATAAAAGTTTTAAAAAAAAAAAAATAAAAAATACTAACTGTACAAAAGGATCACAATCCAAGGGATAGTTTTTTTTTTAACTTTTGATAATAAAAAGGTTTCTAAAACCACAAGGACCAAAATGTCATTTTTCAAAAATAAAATTCAGAAGAAAAACCACAAGGACTGAAAGTTTCACTTTCCAAACTTGAAATTTCCCGAGGGAATAAAAAGGATTACATTTCAATTCCATTTTTTTCTATTCCGAATTCCAAATCGAGAAAGAAAAGGAAAAAAACATATCTTTGATACTGAGCTCATAATAACGACCCACAAGTTCTTTTCTACTCAAAAGTGAGTATTTTTTTCACTATTACAGGTTTGGGAGACATAGTTGTAAAGGAGTTATTTAATATCGAAATTAAATTCGATAAGTAATTTGGGTTTCCAAAATTGGGGGTTTAGGAAAATGATGATTGAAAAAGGCTTGATGATGTTATTAGGACTGGTGGTACATGATTAATTGCAATGATTGTTGTTTAATCTTCAAAAATAACAAATTCGATGTCTTAGTCAAATTCGAAAGTATTTAAGCTTTGTCGAAATTGATTAAAATAGAATAAATGCCAATAAATGATTAAAATGGATTCTTTTAAGCTTGATTAGATCGAATTTGTTGAAGAAGTGGATCAAGATAATCATTTTCAACATGACAGAATTGATCTCGGAAGTCAAAGCCTGAAAAAGTTAAATTTCGGAAGTCAAAATTTGAAAAAGTCAACTATCAATTTTGGAACTGCCGAATTTGTTGATAAATGCTTAAATTTTTTGGGGGGGGCTTTCTAGATTTCATATGTGTTACTGAATAATGTGTGTATAAACACAATGTCTGTGAATACCAAGATCAGTGTCTCATGTGAATTTAAATTTCAAATGTTTGTGAAAAAAAGGTAACACAAAAATTAAAAACATGTGATCAAGTTTTGATGAATTTTATACTTTGTATCAAATGTGTCTATTCTCAATTGTTTAAGTGGTCTAAGTCATGTCCGGTATTGACGATCGTTTTCTGCATGAACAGAATGAGAGTGAGGACTAAGTACCATTCATTGTTAAATTAGATGTGTAAGTTTACATTGTATACGATTCGATTACAAAGGAAAAATGACGAATTAAAAAAAATAACTAGGCCTTATAATTCGAATTCTCAAAGTGTTAAGTGTTCTAAGTCATGTCCGGTTTTGACCGTTTTCTGCAATGAACGAATGATGAGTGAGTAGACTTAGTGACCATATTCAGTTGTTGTAATTGAGTTTGAAATGATTCAATACTTAAAAAATACAAATGAAATTTGCAAACAAATGATTTTTGTGACAAGTTCTCAAAAATCTGTATTGTTGTCCAAAAATGTACTCTTGCACAAAATGTTTTAAGACTAAGAAAGATATCCCTTCAATTTCTTAAAATTTTGAGTCTTACTCAAAACTGTAGATATCATTCATCAATCTAGAAAGAGAATCATATCACAAAGAATATCTGGTGAGATATTCTAAACCGAAACATAGCCAAAAACCATACGCGAAAAAAGCAAATCTGAAGTAAGCGCTCGAAAAGAAAATGCAAGAACACTCAAAAAGAGAAACAAAAGAAAAATGTGAATAAAACGTATGTCATGTGCAGAAAACAAGCACATGAGAAACCAAACCTGATCAAAGGAATATTCAAAAAGAATTCCATAACATATAAAAACCACCAGAGCGGCAAAAGAGATAAAAAATTTCCACAAAATTTGTTAAGTTATCTAACACTTTGTCATAACGATTCATATTCATCATTGCACAACCACAAAGACCAGCTGATGTTCATCAAGAAGAGTTGTGTCCACCCAACAAATGCTATGCACTCATGGATGCTAACAAGAAGATCAATCTTGATAATCTATTGTATCCGAATGAAAGCAAAATCATGGCAAACATCATTCAAAATCATCCACTCAGATATAGCATTGCTGCTTCTTCATCAGTGCCATAGATCTACTTGGGGCAGTTCTGGCATACTTTGCAAGAAGATGGATCAAAGTATAGGCTCAAGTTTGTGCTTGATCGAAATGAGATCACTTTGACTCTTAATGATTTCAGAAGAATCTTTCATCTGCCTCAAGCTACCGATAACAATCATGAACGATTTGTTGCTGCTCCAAAGTTTTCATAAATGGTTCCATTCTTTCTGAATACTCTTGGTTTTACTATGGAGTTAAGATCACCATCCAACTTCAAGACGACAGGACTTGTATAACCATGGAAGACACTTGGCAAGATATTTTCTCGATGTCTTACTACGCGAGTCACTGGTCATGATCAACTGCCTTTGCAGATTATGCAGATGTTATATTGTTTTGTCAATAATATACATGTAGATTATGCTGAGCTACTTTGGGAAAAATTGCATTATGCACTTGAACATCCATAACACAAATACAAAACTCATTGTAGGACACTACATGACTGTATTCCTTGAGATTTCTCCTAAAGCTCGTGATAAGTACCACAATTTGGAAGACAATGCGATGGTTAAAATCATATTTAATTCAGGGAAGCATAAGGACGGTGTTGGAATGAAGATTCCAAGTTGGATGATCACGGATGAGATGAAGCTCACAGATCAATAACGGATGTATGCTGCGGTGTTTGGGGTAGATGTTCCTACGACTCAGTCACAACCGATTGAGTCTACCCAGGGAACGCATAGGACAATTAGCTCCCTTAGGTCACCTAACCCTGAGACGGATGAAGGAGAATTAAGTGCTCCACAAAAGTCTATCGTTATTAGACTTCGTATTCCTCAAAGACGATCAACTCGACTTACTCCACCAACACCAATCCAACTACTGCTGAGGCTGATGACATGATCTTACTAGATACAATTCAACTAAGCCTTGCTGAGCAGAAAAGTCATGATGAGCTTAACGCAAAGCAAAATGTATAAAAAGTTGAGGAGCACTTGATTGGTGAGGAGATTGAGAAATTGGTAGAAGGAGCAGAGAATGTAGAAAATTTTAAGGTTGATAGTTTCACCCTTAGGCAAAATGATAATCTAATTGTTCTCGGCACTAGGTTAGAGCCCAGGAGTAATAAGGAAAGTCCAGAGGTGGAGATAACTGCTGCTGAATAACCTGTAAATGTTATTGAAGAGGACGAAGAGTCAGTAGAGGATGATTATGAGTTGAGAAGAAGGGAGAAGGGGAAGCATGTAAAGGAGTCTAGGAGTACACCATCCTCCACAACAATCAGATCCCATATGACTTATTCTACTCTCGTATCTTCGGATACTGAGAAACTCCAAGAATTGACGGTAACTGATCCACCATCTTCATCTTTAACACTATCATCATCCTCACCTAAATCCAACATAACTGCTATAAACCGACTCTTATCCTTGTTAAAACCCAAGCCTGGACGCTTTAAACGATACATGAGTTTATTTGATGAATTGTAAGGACGATACGGTAATCTGTTTGAGCATCTAAAGACAAGGTTCATGCCAAGAAAGAAGTTTAATGTGCTTGCTCAACATCTACAAGAAATCATAGAAGAGTCATTGTCGACAATGGTAGATGATCGAGTTAAAGAGCTTACAAAGACACAAGTTCCAGTATATGTTGCATAAGGGCTCATAATGGAAAGACAGCAGAGTCAAGCAGATGCGGCAAAGATGATTGCAGATGCAATACAGTAAGAACGCGAGAATTTTTAGGCAAAAATTTCTTCGCAGATTAATGATGCTATCACTAACCACATTTCCTCGTAGGTTGATTCATCGGTCAAGAATTATATGTCAGGTCATATTTTGGATGTGCACCCGACTCAAGCCACACAACCTCTGTACAAGAACAGCAACAACAACTATATCTGACCATAAGAGACAATCCTCAGCTGCAACAAGATGACTTGCCAATTTGGCTCGCTCTTAAGTATAAGTTTGAAAGACTTCATGTGGCTACTACTCCTTGTAGACCTTCTACCATTCGCCTAAGAGATCAAGACGATCCTCATGATGATGCTCATCCTGAGGGGGAGAATAGTGCAAAGAGGTAGAAGGCGTCTGAGCATGGAACCTTTGTGTTTAGAGAATCGTCATCTGGTCAAGACTTTGAAAGTAAACCAGGTCCATCAACGTCAGGTAATCAAGAACAATTAGATGACTTTGATTTTTGGACGGATTCTTATCCCACAGATGATGATGAGATTCCTACCGAGAAAGTGTCATAAGAACTTATGGATGAAATGTCACATACCGTTGATGAAGCAAAACTACGCAAAGTTGTTGATGAAATGTTGAGACAACGATGCACTTCAGGAGATGAGCATCAATACCACATTGATCAGATGCAAAACTTTTTGAAGAATGATATTGTATGGGAAAGCAAGAAAGAAAGCTTAGTCTCACAACATCTACAAAGGCCCACTCCAGTCATACAAAGCTGCTAAAGAGATCCTAAAGCTCTTACACTATCTCTGGTTAATCAAGATCTATTGTACTTAAAGAAAGGAAGCTTAGGACCTTAAAAGTTTGTGATGTCTCTTCATAAGTTTCTTGCAATTATCTTTCTTGATGATGATATTGAAGAAAGAACTTCAAGATAGGTAGAAAAGTGTGTAAAGAAGTTTAATCCTTATGCTCGATACAATGTCAAACATTAGAAGAATCCACATGCAAAGATCTTCTACATCAAGAAACAAAAAGAGCCTGGAAAGCCAAAGGAAGTAGTTTACTCCAATTTAAAGATTGTTTAAATCATGAAGATTTATTGGGAACTAGGACATGAGCACAAGTTTATAACATAGATTGTTGCAAGAAGAGAAAATGGTAGCATAGTGTCAATCACAGAGTCAGATTACAAGAACCTCAACAAGAATGATATTGAGGATATGTATCTGCTAATTGTTAACCACAAGGTAGACGACTATGCTGAGACCGGTTTGTTGTGGTCATTGTCAGTCTTCATCAGGAGTATAGTGATCTGGGAAAGAGTACATAATTTCCAGCTAGGTGTGGAAAGCTATCACAGAAAGTCAATCTTACTGCACTAACAATTACTTTCCTAGGCATTGAAAATTACAAGGTGTTCTCTATGGTCTTTAAGTCCGTGTATGGAATTATATACAAGAACAACAAGAAAGAAAAGAGAGTGACGAGACATCAAGAGATTCATAAGTTCCATGATGCTACGTTAAAAAGAGTCTTGGAAGGGTTAAAGAGCTATAATAACGATGTAAAGCATGGGTATGTGACTCCAAGTCTCAGTAATGAAGATGTTGAATACCTACATTATAACTAATTTGAGGAAGAATATTGAAAGAACCGGTTGAACATCATGATCAAGATTGAGACGCTCAGAATGTATGTTAACGAAGACCAACCTATGATCAAGAAGGAACCCCAGAATAATCGATCCCTTATGGGGAAGATTGTTAGGTTCATAAAAGTGTCGATTATATGGTAACACTTAGAAGTCTCTGGCGTTTTATTTAATTTTTAGTAATCATCCCTTTATTTTTCATAGTAGAGAGTATTTTGTAATAAGGATAAATATGCTAAAAGTAGAAAATAGCATATTATCCAAAGACTAGGGACTAAATAGCAAAATTAGAAAAATAAAGGAAGAGAAGCTCTCCGCCCTCTCCTATAAATAGCCACCTAATAATCATTAGGTGGTTAAGGCTTGTAACAAACTCATTTCCATCCTTTTTATCTTTTGTTATAAAATTTAGAAATTGTGAAAGACTTGCCTTCCTCTTTTAATTCTCTCTATTCAATATCGTTAACTATCGTATGATTCAAGCTAAATCAAGACCTAACAAAGAGGACTTTCTCAGTTTGATACTTGTGACCATCACGGTTTTAACTCTATACTTTTGGTACACTAAGGGCATGTGTGGTATAAAGAAAAGAAATAAGAGAAATGAAATTGAATCTAATTCTTCTATTTGGTAGAAAGAAATAAAAAAGTGAAGAATTCAAGAGAATTTGGTGGGAATTGAAGAGAAATGGTAGTGTAATTTCATGGTTGTTAAGATCCCGATCCTGATCTTAGGATCTTACGATTTTACGATACTGCAAAGCAAAAACGATCCGGATCTTACATAGGATCTTTGTAAGCTTAAGATCTTATAGGATCCCGCTAATCCGATCTGATCTTACTTTTCTCGAACCACAAACTAAAAAGCTAAAAATTTATGGATTGTATTTTATACAATTTAAAAAACATGTTAATCTTCTTAAACATTTCATAATCAAAATTTATGACAACATTTCTATGAAATATTCATATAATTTTGTGTTTATGATATATAATTATTTATAGATTTGTATAACATTACAAAGACTATTAAGAAAATGACATTATAGTAGGTTCTTAAGATCCCCGATCCGATCTTCGATCTTGATCTTGCAAAGACGAAAAAGATCCTGGGTAGGATCCTGATCTTGAAAACCTTTGTAATTTTAGTTACTTTCATTTCCCTTATTTTTGTAGAGAATTTGGAGAAATGAGTTTTTTTGTTAGTGGTATTAGTCTCAAGGTATTTTCAAAAGTTTTTTTTTCTTTTTTGTAATCTTATATTTTTCTTCATAATCACTTCACATTAGAATTTTATTAAAAAAATATTTTGTTAAGAAAATTTTATACAAACAAATTACGTGTGCAACATCATATGCTTAAAATATTTTGAAAAAAATGATGGTAAAATTATCGTAGTATAATCGCTCTTTATTTGTATGTTTTTCAAAGGAAGAAAAATATTTCGTAATTATTTTTTATTTTAATTCTCTTGCGTTACTAAATAGTGGATTCAATAAATTTCTCATTCAATTCTATTTCTCTGAATTTTATTCTCTACCTTATTTCTAATATGAAATTCTCTCTACTAAGTAGAATAAAGTCGAGTTATTTTGAAAACTTACATTTCATAACATTTTGAAGGACGAATCTCGACCATAGAAAACTTAATATTTACAGACAAGATTATTAAAAAACACGAAAGGATCTAAAGTGTAAATACTCGTTCACCCTCTCAATTACTCACCCCAACCACCCGTTTTCTTTTCACTTGTCGCTATCTCACTTTCTCCAAATCCCAACCACTTTCTCTCTCTACCAATACTCAAACCTTAACCGTTAAAAAAATAATCGTTATCAACTGTAGAAATCAAATAAAACACATAAATATAAAAGAATTGAGGCATTAAGAAACGAATAAGGAAAAAACGGTTGAAAATGAACCAATAGAAACCGAGGATGATGGTACGGTTCTTTTGATCCCTTATTGTGATATTATGATGTAAATTAACTATCTCTTGTAGTTTAGTGCTTATTTATGTATTTTAATTGTGTTTTTATGCTATTTAGGAAGATTCTTTTGTTTATTGTTGATTTTAGTTGTTTACTCATGGATTGCTATGATACTGTGATGATTGTGGTGATTTTGTTCTTTTTTGTATTTTGTTTGTGTTTTTGAAGATATTTATGAATATTTTTTTGATTGATTTTAGTTGTTTATTATTGGATTGTTGTAATAGTATGATGATAGTGATGGCAGTGATGATTTTGTGCTTATTTATGTAACTTATTTGTTTTTGAAGCTAGTTAAGGTTGTGTTTTTGTTGTTGTTGGTTGTTTATTAAGGGATTGTTGTGATACTGTGATAATTGTTGTGATAATATGAGAGATTAAAGGTTAAGTATGCGGTGGATTTGTCTGTTTAATGGATAAATTATGCATGTTTCAATAGGTTTAACATTAGTGTTTGATACTAGTATTGATAGGTAGCATATCACTTATGATATCTGCTGTGATGTTGAATAGTTTCTCGTTTGGCATGAACGATAAAATTTTTCTTTTGAAAAAAATGTAGAAGAAGATATTTTTAAGCATGCAGACATGGTAGAAGATTTAATCGGTTAGTTTCTCATAATTAAGCTTTAAACGTTAGTGTAGAACCGTAGGGGTGAATACGGTCTTTTCGAATTCTTCGATGTTTATGAAACTTCAAGTCTCAAAGAAACTGTGTGGTGTAACAATCTACTTAACAACACAGCCAGTAATTAGATAGATATATAGATGGATGGATAGATTGGTGTGTAGGTGGATGGGTGGATGGATGGGTGGATGGATGGATGGATGGATGACAAACTGATAGACAGACTAACAGACTGATTGACTGACTGACTGACTGACAGACAGAAAGACAAACAAACAAACAGATAGATAGAAAGATATATATATATATATATATATATATATATATATATATATATATATATATATATATATAGATAGATAGATAGATAGACACAACGATATATACTGGTTTGAGATGGGGGTTTATACTATCCGTAGACAATCAGACAGACAGACAGACATACATACAGATAGATAAACAGACAGACAGACAAACAGACAAACAGAGATAGATAGATAGATAGATAGAGAGAGAGAGACCACGATATATACTGGTTCGGGATGGGGGTTTATACTATCCGTACGTCCAGTTGCTAATCCACGACACCGATACTATTACACTAGTATAATCCTTATGGTGGACTATAAACTATTACAACTTCACTCCACGGGTATGCACTAATATCGTCGCTCACTAAGAAGAGCTACTCCTTAACGGTATTCTACCCTCGGAAACCATCCACAAAGACTCGTGATTCGAGTTAACCACAAAGACCACAAAGACTTCCCCCTTGGAAGTATATTAAACCCCACTAGATTAACACATGATCTAGGCTTGACCACAAAGGTACAAGACTCCCTTTACAACCAAATTGAATGATAGAGTTGATTGATGAATCAAGACATAAACTAACCTAGAGACTCGAATCTAATAGAAAAGGTATAAGAAAGAAGACCCTCGACTCAACATACAAGTGTGGATTAAGTACTTGTATGTCTCTCTTACGGAGATGTGTTCTCTTCAATAGAATGATAGATTGAGAATATTGAAACAGTTTAGATGTTAGACTTAGAGGATAGGAAAAGAGAAATAAGAGGAAAAAATGTTTGGCAAGAGATGAAGAATAAAAGAGCCAAGAGGGGTATTTATTATTGGCCAAAAACCCGAATTGATAAAAATCAATTCAAGCCCGCCGCGCTACTTAAGGGTGTTAGCAAGCCGAGCAACGAGCTACTCAAGCTTGAGCTCGTTTAACTCGAGCTCGAGCTTAATTCTCACGAGCTCGAGTCGATCTCAAACAAATATTATTGCTCGATTAGTTTGACGAGCTAAGCTTTAAAAACTAATATTTGGCTTGGCTCGTTCAAAAACTCGTTTAATCATGACAAGTCGAACGAGCTAGTCGAGCTTAATGAGCCGAACGAGCTACTCGAGCTTAACAAGTCAATACTTAATCTATATAAGTTTTTTTGCTTATTTTAAAATATTAAATATATGTTTTTAATAGGATTTAGATTCAAGTTGTAACTTAGTGTTTCTATGTTATATACCTACTTGAAGGTAAGCCTCCTCCTCTCTTTAAACTTTTTTAATAGGCTCTTTAGTTTTCTTATTTTCTTCTCTCTTTTAATGTGGGATGTGTGTTTTTTCCTTGCATCTTTTATATCTAATACATATTTTATTCTTAGTTATTACAAGTTTGTCAACCAACTAAATGACAACTCTTTTAAAGTTAATCTATATAAATACACTTATATATCTTATCTAAACTATAATTAAGTAACAACACTTCATTTATAAATTTCATTTGACTGTGAACTTGACGAAACCCTTTTCCCCTCTTTGGCGATAGAAAAAAAAGAACCCTACCCTCCAACTGTTTCACTCATCCCTAAAAATTCCTTTAGTCTTCTAACTTATTGTTGTGGATATGTTATTGGTTCATCTAACAACAGTAGGCCCCGAATGATTAGATTTTGTTAGGGTTTTAGTAATTTTTCTCAGGTTTGGCGATTTTGTCGACCAAACTTAATTTTATAAATCACTTTGTTGGCTTTGTGAAGATCATTATACTAATCAAAACCCTTACTCCCTTCAATTCATACATTCGATTCCCTGTTAGGATGTCGATTGTTTGTTCTTTGTTAGGGTTTTGCGTGTGTTGTTAGGGGGTGCTTGCAGTTTGTTTCTTGGTCCTAACTCAAGCCTTAGATTCTTGTCTAGAGTTTCCTGTTTATTGAAGATTGGCGTTTGTCTTCTGGTCTACGAATTACTTTTGGTTTTTTGTGTTGGATTGTTTGGAGTTGTAGGTGTAGGTTATGGAACTTGGTTTTTTAAGCCAAAAAGGGAATGGGAGAGGAAGAGGTGTAAAGGAGAAGGATACGAACGATTCAAATCTAGAGGTTGTCAAAGATGGTGTCGTACCATCTGTTACTGTTGCGTCTGGTGATACTCAGGTGAAAAATATGAGATTGTCGTCTTTTGGTCCATCACTACCTACGCAGGATATTACTTCGGCCAGTAATGCTCCCGGTATGTCTTCATATGCTAATGTTACTGGTAAACCAAGTGGGACGAAAGTGGATTTTTGTACTTTGTTTACACCGGGAGGTAATGGGATTGATGTGGTTGTCCCGGTAGAGTCTATTAGAGCTATAAGTGAGCGGTTTATTAATACCGCATATGGTTTTTTCTTGGGGAAGCGGGTGGCCTATCTTGTTGTTGCTAAGTATGTTAGGAACACTTGGGGAAAAATTAGACTTGTTCGATCAATGTTTAGCTCGTCTACAGGGTTTTTCTCCTTTTAATCTAGTTATATGGAGGGTTTGAATGCAATGCTTAAAAATGGTCCGTGGTTTATTCACAATAATCCACTTATTCTTAAGAAATGGCATCTAGATGTGAACCTATTAAAAAACGATGTTGGTACGATTCCAATTTGGGTTAAACTTCATGGTGTTCCTTTTACGGCATTCAAGGTGAGGATGGATTGAGTGCCATTGCTACTAAACTAGGTACTCCTCTAATGCTTAACTCTTATACGTCTGATATGTGTATGCACTCATGGGGCAGGTCAAGCTATGCTAGAGCTATGATTGAGCTTCGAGCTGATGTAGAGCTGAAAGATAACATTGTAGTAGCTATGCCTAAAATTAATGGGGAAGGCCACTATACTTGTAACATTCGTGTTGAGTATGAGTGTAAACCTCCTAGGTGTGCATCTTGTAAGGTGTTTGGCCATACTCATGAGGATTGCCCGAAGAATATAGGTGCTGGTGTGATGAAGAATCTGAAGAAGACTAGTCAAGCTCCTAAAGGTATTCCGGTTGGTCCAAAAATGGGATTTAAACCAAATAAAGAATATTGACTTATTTCTAAAAAGCATACTGCTAACTCTAGCGGTAATAAGAAGAAAGGTATGGACTATACTAATAAGGTTAGTGATTCAAATCCTTTTGAAGTTATTAATTTGGTTGATAATGATGTGGAGATGGGTACCAATAGGGGGACGTTGAATTTGGATAATAACGAGACTAATTCAAGTGGATCCTCATTCTGGAATGTTGAAAATAGTAGTACTAGTACTACTTCTATAATGGAGAAAATCAAGAAGTTTGAAAACTTAATTATTGATGGGCAAGCTATTCTTGTGGATGAAGCTGGCAATCCTCTGACAAAGGTAGAGTATTCGGGTGATCATGATAGTGAAGATGAGGTTGCATCAGTTGATAATGATATGGCTTGTTCTTTGGCTTCAGAAAAGACTGGTTTTGGCACTCAAAGTTTGCCGAAACAATGGAGGGATTCTTATGGAAATGATGATTATGATGAAGTTCCGTACGATGATGACATGTATGAAGGACAAGACCTCTCTGAAGAGATTCAAACTATATGCGATAAGCTGGATAACCGAGTTCGAGGTCGCAAGAAGCAATAGATTCTTGTTTCTTTTATCTAGTTATTTTGTGTACCTTCCTTTAAGGAAATAGTTTTGCCTATGTAATAGGCAGAGATGTGGGACTCACCATCATCCTTTGTACTTTTATGTTTTTTGGCGTAATAAAATTTACCGGGGAAACCCTTTAACAAAAAAATAAACTATTATTAAGTATTTGAAGTTGTGTTTATATTTATGGAAGTATTAAGTGATTTAAGTTTATACATTTTGCATGATGGAATGATCTCTAAACATGTAACAATGAAAGTATATTAATCTATAAACTTATAAAAAGTAGTGTAATTCTTTCTACAAAATAAAGATATTTAAAACTGAACTTGTAATACTGAGTATACTTATAACACTTAATGCAATATCATTGAAAAATCGAAATGATAAAAATCAAGAATTAGACATCCAAAATAAAATTCTTACACAAGGCAAAATCTTTAACCAAGTCATTCACCTATAGCCACTATAAACATGACATACACAGATTATGAAGTATCAAAGTAAAATCCAAACCAATTTGATATTTGATGAAGCTGAGCGCGACACATGAGGTAAAAAGGGTTATGTTAACTTTGTCTATTAAAAGTTAAGTCAAGAAATAAGTTACATGCTAAAATATATAATTTTGAATCAGAGGGGAGTCGGAAGTTAACAACTATATATTATACACACAAATACATTCAAACACGCCACACACATAAAAACATACATATATGTATACATGAGTACAACACGTATACTTATGAATTTTTTTGTTATTCGAGTAACAAAATGTGCAACTAATAATAGCCCAATATGTGATTAGTGTTTCACAAATTTGTCTATGTTTTACATGTGTGTTGATCGAGTTCGATCATTAGACTCAAAAGTTTAAATTAACCAGTTAGTTATACATTCTAGACATTCATAGTTTGACTTACCACTTTATGCAATTACTTTTACAATCATATGAATTAAGTAATAGATTTGTAGGATTCACAGTTAAACCATCATCATTATTACGACTAACAATCTTCCAATGTTAAAGGAAATCGATCACATTTAGTTTTTTTACATAGTTTTTCATTCAGTGAAGTTTTTAAAAAGTTGCTTTCTTAGATATTATGATTTTTAATTAAGTAGCTATTCGATTCTTTGATTCTATTACAAGACTTTGGTTGTATCAAAATATTTATCATAATTAAATCCCTAATTTACTCTTAAGGATTGGCTTTCATCATGTTGTATCACCATTGTAAGTTCAATGCCCAATCTATGGTAGTCTTTAATGTCAATATATAATATAACTTGCATCTCGCAATATGTGCATTCTTATACTTATAGTTTTACTTATATAATACTTTCAAATTTGCTTCAACAAATGTCTTTTGGTCAAGAAAAATGAAAGTTACCATAAAAAACTAATCTCTATTGTTTGAATGTTAAGGAAGTGATGTAAATATACATTTCACGGGACTCATGTTGGTGGTGTCTTACTTTTTTATCCAGATTTAGCGTCATGTATCCAGATTTAGCGTCACATATACCAATCAAAATAATTAACACATTTAGGTATAATTTAGTGCTCACTATTTTTGTAATATGATTATTCTACGCACTTCATATAATGACAACTATAATTACAAAAACTTGGAGAACCAATGAATATCATTACAAACTTTGATCAATGATTAAAAAGAAATGTGATTTTTAGGTAAACCACATGCACATTCGTCTTGAAAATTCCTAAGATATTCAATAACATCTTTATGGTCATGATAAAAATTATCAAGTATATACCAAGATGTATCCAATCTAATTGGCTAATTTAATATCCAATGGACTAAGTACTACTCTTTAAATAATTAGTCTAGTAGTTTTGAACACCGCGTATGAATGCGAGTTGTAAAATTTAAAACTTTTTAAATTTTTATAAATTTTTATGTTTAAAATCCGCGTATAAATATGGGTTATAAATGGAAATAAATAATATGTTTAATAAGTTTTATGTTTGAACAACAAATTGGATTAAACACCCTACGAAGAAGCTAGAGGCAAAAGAAAAAAGTTTATAAAAGAGATTGGAAAAGTATTTTGTTGGTCATCAACCTCTAACTCCAATTAATCTAAAATATTATTGTGCCTATTACTAATCTCATTGTATGATAAAAGCTTGACGTCATTGAAGAAAATATCTTTGGTATGCTTTTAAGAAGAAAGGGTGAACTCGTTTCTATATCTTTTTTTAATTAGAAAAATATAAACTTATAAAAATATAATGATATATTTTACTAGTAATACTTGGTCAACAAATAGAAATAAGGTTTCAAATATCAAAAGAACAAGAGAAACTAAAATTTATGAGAAACATGTCTAGTACACTTATCCCACATTGGTTGAAGAAGAAAACTTTCAATGAAAAAACCTCTATATAAGCAAAACCCTCACCCCATTTTGAAACATAGTTAAGCTTTCAATGTTATTGAACATTCATTGTGTGTTTTTAAACAAACTTTGTTGAGCTTATAAGTTTAATAACTCTAATTAGTTTAAAAATTAGAACAATTTTTGTAATTGTAAACGAGCTTTCGAGCTCGAGCTTGAGTTAATAAACAAGCTTATCAAGTTTGATCTTTTATACGAGCATCTTAAGCTTAAAAATTAGTTTATTATAGGAGTACACAAAAAGTTAAAAATCTTAAACGAGCTCGAAAAATAAAAAAATATTCGAGTTCGAGCTCGAGCCACTTTATAAAAGTTTATTCGAGCTCGAGCCGAGTAGTCAATAAATGAGCCTAGCTCGCTTAAGCCAAAACTCGACTCGGATCGTTAACACCCCTAGCGTTGCCCACGCGTCAGCACGCGACCAACACGTCAGAAACTCGTCTCAGGTTTTTTTGTTTTTGGCGTTTTAAATACCCATTCTTGATAAACTCCCAATTTTACTTCACGCTTTGACCTTTCCATCATTCTAACACTTAAGGTCAACCAACTCAAATATCCATTTGATAAATTCATTTGTGAAGTGTATAAAAGAAATTTTAGGGGCGTTTTTCCAATTTCAAAGAGGAAGAGAAGAACCATTAGACAAATGGTATATTTGGGTATTCCTCGTGTGATGGATAAAAGGTTTTATATCTCATAATTTGAAATCCAAAATTCAAATTCAAGTGATAAAGTATGAGTTGTCATTGTGTGAAAGAGAACACATTTGAAATTTAAGTTCAAACGTTGTGAGATGGTTATGTATGCACTAGGATTGGTCAGAATCTAACCATGTTATGAGGGGGAAATTTGAATTTAGATTTAAATTGTGTTGTGTGAGATGTGTATGAGTTGTGTGTGAGTTGGCATGGGATGTGATAGAGAAGTAATGGTGATGTGATAGAAGAGAGACTATATTTCAAATTCAAAATTCAAAATTTGAATGTTAGGGGAAGGGTGAGTTGGCAAAGTGTATAGAAGATTGGTATATATGTGTGTGTGTGTGTGTTATTTGAATTTTAAAATTCAAATATGAATGCGAGTTAGTGAGTTAGGTGAGTTGAGAATGTGTTAACAAGACATATAGGAGCCTTCGTTTGGAATGTAGGGGATAACAAGTACAAAAGGGTACATTGTGTAAAGAAATGTGAGTTTTCACATGCGTTTTAGCTTGGGGAGGTTATATGTGGTGAGGGCTAAAGGATCATGTGATGGTTGTGATGAAGATGATAATCAATAATTGATTATATGGGTGATACATTGCCTTTAAAGTAGAAAATAATTAGGCAATAATGGTTAGGAAATATATTTGGAAGCGTGGGAAGAATGTTTGTTGGAATGTTGAGATTGTGTAGGAAAGTGTGTATAATCATTTGCTTAGGAAGTTAGGATTATTAAATGATTAAGGGAATGTTTAGTGTGGAGTGGTGTGTTAGAAGTGTAGGAGTTTTTAAAACATTTACTCCCTCTGTCCCAAAATTATTGTCCCCTGACAAAAAACACACAGTTTAAGAAAAATGCATTTATTACAACTTTCTCTTTCTTACTTTTTAGCAAAATGATAGTTTTACCCTTAACTAATTAATTAAAGTCTTCTTTAAAGTTTGTAATTATAATTTCAAGTAAGGGTAATATGGTAAACTTGATCAAACTATCCTATCTATTTATAGTAGTGGACAATTAAATTGGGACATCCCAAAAAGGAAACGTGGACTATAATTTTGGGACGGAGGGAGTATTGTTTAAGAAGTGATAAAATGCAAAGTATAATCAACTTCTAAATCGCACAAACTCAAGTAGTCATTAAGACTTAATCCATGATTTACCACAATTAACATGATCACTAAGCATCTTGATGCAAACAAGATAAGTGATTTTCATCTCAAGTAAAGCACTTCCCGTAAAGGGAAAGGATGCATTTACGTAAAGTGACCTTTAACTTTGTTTAACCAATAAGGTAGTAAACCCGTTACGTGATTAGAGACAACGTAAATCCGAATTAAGGTCAAATGAATACTTTCGTTTGATGGTATGTTGAAAGTATTAATATACTAGGTTTATAAAATGAGTTTTAGCCTTGGCTAAATGCGTTTAGTAAAGAAAATAAGTTGACATTTTGTTGAAAACTAGAGGACTTGTTTTTGCTCCTCTCTAAGTATAAACCTCGTTTTGAGTGTTTTTAATTGTTCAAGTATCATGTACATACCTTTATTGAAAGATCTACATGTGTCGGGTAAGAGGAAAACCAACGAGCAAAAAGCGTCAAAGCTCAATTCGAGTATGGCGCGCTGGCCGCGCACTGGTGCGCGCCCAGCTTGCCAGAACCCTTGTTTGGGTTTGGCGGTTTTTGGCTATCATTTGTGATTTTGAGTGTTGTGAATGTTTATTGTCATCGTTAAAACGTAGAAGAGATCTTAGTCAATGTTGCACCAAAAATCTCTCCTTTTTTGATGATGATAAATAAATTTTCGAAAGCAAATAAAATTACAAACATAGTGAAGATGAAGAACGCCGTTGATGTACCTTGGGTCTTGATCTTGCCTTGTAATTTGGTGAAGCTTGATCATTGCCTTCGCCCTTAAGCTTTAGTAGCTTTCTTCTCTCTCGTAAGATCTAGCTCTCTTTACTTTCTTTCTCCTCATTTTGTCAAATCAAAAAGATGGGATCTTGATCTTTCATTTGAAAGTGGATATCTTTGTAGAGGCAGAAAGTAGATATCTTTAAAGTGCTCCCCCTAGATCGTTGTTCCCCTATTTTTGCAAGACGAAGATCCATGGGTTAAGAGCATTACATTTGAGGTGTTCTTGGCTACACAAAGAGAAACCAAACAAGAAACATACAAGAAGCAACAAACACATGCACATGTTCAAATACAATGTGGGTTAGGGTGTGTTTGTTTCACTAAGATGTTTTGGGTCTAAATTCGACTATCGCATCTTACTGGTAAGATGTGGCTATAAAGTCTGAATCTGAATGAAATAATATTTTTTGTTTTTTGTATAATTGTCTGAATGATTTTATTTGTCCTCTTTTAATCTATTATACTTAAGGATTTAGCCCTTTAATTTAATGGGCAGTACCATGAAAAGGTTTGTATTACCCAGATAGCCACATGTACAAAACCCTGATGCATCAATACACAACCCTCTTCTCTCCATCTTTAATACCGAGTCTCTTCTTCTTCCTCACTTCTTTGATTCAGTTTTTCCACACTTAATGCAATTTACCGAAACTCAAAATCAAGAGTGCTTTACTTTTGCAGTTACTATTAACCCAAAGAAGGTGAAGAGGGTTGCGGTTTTAAGCCATTCAATGTGGAGAAGGTAAGGGATATCAAAGGATGTGTTGTCTTAACAATCAAAAACACTAATTAAATTTTGAACAATCCCTCAGCTTAGGTTTCACTTGAAATTTTAATATGTTTTGTTTTAATTAATTTTGATTACATATGCTTTATGTAGATTTGATAATTTGTATTTCCTTATTACATGGCTAACAAGAATATGATTTGAATGCCGAATGGAACATGTTTGATGAAATGTATAAGAGAAAGGTATTTGAGGGCTTTCTATAATTGTGATATCAAGTTAGCAGGTTGGACAACATACTCCCTTTCTATTTCATTCTGTAGATCAGGTTAGCAGGTTGGATAATCTCTTAAAGGTTGAAAATCACAATGCATAAGTTGATTTTTATAACTAAATTCTTTTTGTTTGTAGGTTGGTGTGGTGGTGATGCTTGAGTTTGCTGCTAGAATATTGAAAGAGCTGAGTCCCCTGAATCTAATACCAACAACACATGATAAAGGTGAATTTCACCAGGTATATATGTACATACGTCATAAAATAGACTAAACTATGCAACTAAACCTTTGTTTGTGTGGTCATGTTCGACAGCCTAGAAATGACCTTTCCATCTATTGCTAAAAAAGTTACTTTTTGCTTAAATTAGTGTTAGTAAGGGGTGTTTGGGTGAGCTTATTTTAGGTGTATATTGGGTTGCTTATTTGGAAAGTTCTGTGTATATGAAAAGATGATAAGTAAATCTAAACATAAGTTGATTATCTGAGTTATCACAAGTTGTTCCAATAAGCTTGGTCGCACATACCTCTCTTAAAGATATTTTAAGCTGTATGTGGTTCTTAATATGATTGCTACCTATGCGTCTTACGAGATATCTGCCGAATATGCCCACTAAATGTGATTATGTAATTTTTGGGAAGAAAAAGGGTAACATGTGATCGTAATTATCTTACTATTTGGGTTTTACAGGTAATTTCTTAGATGTACAGAATTTGCCATAAAAATAGTGAATATTCAGATATGACACGGTAGGAGATGAAAGAATTGTGTGGGAACTTGATAATAAACATCATAGGTAGTACACATTCAGGAAAGCAAATTTCCCCCAATGATGATGAAGTTGTTCGGGTAGCTATGTGGGGTTTTACAAAATACAATTTAAACCTCCTCCTTCTTACCCTTTTTTTGTTAGGAACGTGATTACATTACTATTTAAAGGAGTTTGGATTGGGTGAGGGACCGAGAAGTATGGGGTAACTAGAAGGTATAGCCAAGAATCTTGACAATATCATTGACAAGGTTGGTCACACGAGCACTAAGAAACGGAGAGGATTCGGGGCTGGTGTGAAGAAAGGTAAAAAGCACAAACCAGTTTGTTATCATTTTGACCGATTGGAAGTTTGTTATCATTTATTTATATAATCCTTAATGGTATGAGGTTGACTGCCATTTTGATTTATAAACACCGTATGATAAAATTTACACTACCATTCTGAATTATAATTAAGATCATGGTTGTTTTATTCATGATATAAATAGCGGATGTTTTACGGTTTCACTGGCTCTTTTCAAAAAGAGCTTGATAGAAGAATGGAGGAATTTTTTTACCATCATAGGGGCGCGGACCGCAAGGTATGGTATTTTCTTCGTCTTTTAACCATATGCATGATGATATGCTAATGTTGATAACTTATAAAAAATTGCCTTCTTTTATGTAACAGAACGTGTGCTTTTACTTTGAATTTTTCGAGAGTTAATGGTTCAGTTGCGGCTACATTTATTCATTGTAAGTCTTTTTTTTGTTTCTTTTACGATAATCTAGCGAATTCTTGGGATTACATTTGTAAACAATTCGTGGCTGCATTGAAAAAAAGTGTTTCTTTAACTTCATATGTTGTGTCTAAATGCACAACAAAAAGTTCAATTCACGCCTCGTTGGAACATTAACGACCTGAGAAACGACTAGAAAGGGTTACTTTCGAACTCGATACTTCCGGAATTATATTTTATTTGTAAATTGGTTTATTGCTTTGGTTAAAAGTGATTTACTAATTTACCTATATTATATATACACATATATTATTGACTCGATCAGTATAAACCAATGGGGGTATATATGGTGGTAATTATATATATATATATATTTTGATTTTTACTTTATAGTGTTTTAGTTAAAGTAAAGGTGTTGGTTAAATAATAAAAGGTAAGGTTTAAGTGTAAAAACACGAGGTTTAGCAAAGTTTGGCAAAAACACAAGGTAAAAATTAAAATGGCAAAAGTAAAGATTATAAAACTTAAGGGTGAACAATGGAAATATTAGACTACGATAGACACGTAAACGGAATAAAATTTTAAACAAGACTCAAATCGGGTAAAAGTAACCATAAAAATAAGAATAAAATATAATTAATTTATTTACCTGAATTTACGAAATCTCACATTACTGCATCAACAGTATAAAGAAAAGGTCTTCCTAAGATAAGAGGAGCTTTAATGTCTTCTTACATTTCGAGGATAACGAAATCCACAGGAAAAGTGAATTTACCAACTGGTATGGTGTTTAAATACACATACCTTTATCTTAATAAAACGAGCTTAAATGACAAAAAACGGACATAAAATGCCAAATATATGCTTGTTTTGTTTTATTTACTGTGTAGGTAACGGATATTCATAAAAAGACAAAAACAAGACAAATATCGGACAAAACCAAGCACGGAATTGGAAAGAGCATGGAAAACCGAAGCCGAAGGCGTATGCATCTTAGTGGGCTAACCCAACCCAAGTTATTGGGCCAAGTCAGCCCAGTAAGCTTTTATATCACAAAAGCTCAAAATCCATAATAAACTAAAAAGGCCCATACGGCCCAAAAACCTTTAACAGCCCAAACCATTACCCCATACACCTGTTATTACACCGTTAGTCCGTAGGAACTAACACAGTTAGTCCCTAACCTATTGCACCGTTAGTCCCCAAGACCTTAACGGTCGTTAACCTTTTTAATCCCAAATTTTAAATACAATAAAATAATACCCGAAAAAGGCGGGAAGGCCCAAACCAAGCCAAATCCACCCCGAAGCCCTCTCATTAGGCAAGATTACGCGTCCAGGAATTAAGGTAAGTCAAATGTACGGGTTTAAAATTGATTGACGACAATAATAGCTTTCCATAAGCTATTATGGAATGATTGAAGGAAGTTAAGGGCCAAGATCATGATTGAGGACTGATTGAAGAATGATTTGGAGTGATTGACACGCCCCTTTGAAGCCTAGACCCTCCGCACAACACAACTCTATAAATAGAAGAGAAATTCACGTTTGAAGACATCTTTTATCTTTTTCTTTTTCCAGCATTTTATTTTTTTTGTATTCAATACTCTGTTATTAAGCTTTGTTATAAGCTATTTTACTTCCAAAGAATTGTACTCTCAAAGTTTATTCAATAAAAAGTCAAGTTTTTGGTTCCTATTTCATTACTGTTATATGATTTTCAAGCTTTTGGATGATAAGCCAAAAGGGGATGGGCTTATGTTACTCAACAACATAAGCAATTAAGCTCTTTAGAGCTCTTAAGCCCTTGTTTAGTGCAAAGGGTTAAGTAAGTTTCACATTTTTAGTTTTATGCTTGTTTTTCTGTTTTTACTTATTAGTGCTTAATTTTGTTTAATTCCTACTTGTTTATGCTTATTCAGTCTTTATATTGCTTATTACATCTGTCTTAAAGGTTTTCATAAAATGTTTTCATGTCTTGTTTAGTTTTAATAAAATCTATCTTAAAAAACCAAAAATATGCATTTTAGCCTAGCTTATGTTTGAGTACTTATTTTCCTTGAGGATTTGCTTGATTGATCTTATTAAACATTTTGCTTAATCTGTTTTTACCAAGTCTCAGCTTAATTCAAACTTTTGTAGTATAAAAATGCAAAACAGATTTTAAAGGGTATTTGGCACAAGCAGCACTAACACAAGTTAGTGCTGCCTAAGCCTCTTTTGTCCCTTAAGTCATTTTCAACAAGTTTTAACTTGGTCTATAAGTCATTTTTAATAAGTTTTTAAGGTTCAAATATCAAGTTTTGTGTTTAATCTATTCATAGTTTTAATCTGAGGTGTTTTGAGTTTGAAATTTGGCTTATTTGCTTAGATTTTGATTAGTGCTTGTAGGTATTGTTTTCGTGCTTGATCTTGGCTTTATATGCAGTAGAATAGGTCTAGTTTAAGTGTGCATTTTTCTTGTAAGAGTTAAGTCACAATCTGTCAAGTGTACTTCTTAGTTCTTAAAAGTTTTAAAAGCCCTTTTTCAATCTCAAATTTAAGTTAGCAAAAGTTTGATTTAAGCCTTAAAATTCATAGCTTAAGTAGTTTGCATATCAAGCTTAATCTGTTTGAGCTTGTTTTGGGTTTTAAAGCTTATTTACCAGCTTTTATTTAGGCTTGCAGTTAGCACTTTACTCTTTTATAAAAACTTGAAAAAACCAAAAACATAGTGTAACTGTCATTTTAACTTAGCTTTTTCATAGCTTATAAGTATTTCAAAATCCTTAACTTTTGTTTTTCTAAGTAGCTTATAGTACTACCTTAATCTGTTTTGAGTTTTTAAAGTCTAGCTTATTAGTTTAATAGCTTATTTTTGAGTTTAACAAACTTTCCCTCTGTCACTTTCTTTGAATTTTCATCAAAATTGCTTATTGCTTATTATCTGATTTTCAGCTTATGTAGTTTGCTTATTTTGGTCTTAGATCTGCTTATTAAGTGTATTTCAAGGTTTTAGAAGCGTATTAGGTTTAAGCTTAAGCTTATAGAAGCTTTTAGCCAAAGACAGTTTGGACTTAAAAGCCTTAAAGCTTTTAAGTTAAAACTGCTACTTTCAGTATCTTATTTCTGGCTTATTAGTGGCTTTTAGAAAAAGTGCTTATTTAGAGCTTATTGATTAGTGGTAAAAAATTTAGCAAAAAAAACATTAGGCAGTATAGGGAAGCCCAGGGTCGAACCCTGGACCTCAACTTTAACCACCCAACGCTTTAACACACACACCCTTTACCATCTACGCCCTTGGGACTTTTTCGTTAAGTCTTTCATAAATATTTCTTTTAACACCTTTTTACCATTTAGCCTATCAGCCCTTAAGGGCTTATTTCCAGCTGAATCAAATAAGCTGGTCAAACCCTTTTATTTTTCTTAAGTTCTAAACTGTTCAAAGTACTTTTCTTATTTTTTTTTCAGATTTTTATAAATTAGTTTAGCATTTTTAATAATATTTTTAGATTAAAAGTGTTTTTAATTCATAATAAATTAAATAAAAGTCAAAAAAATATAATTCTTTTTTCTAAAATTTTCTTTTATCATTTAGGACTTTTAAAAATTAAATTTGCTTTTCTAGGGTCAAAATTTGAAGTTTTAGGTTTTTAGGGTGCGTTGTTAGAATCCCGTTTACGTTTTTTCGTGCTTATTTGGTAATTGTTTTAATTGTTGCTTGTCTTTGTTTGTTATTTGCATTATCATTGTAGAAATTAGAATCCAAAACCAAAATCTTAATCTATTCAAAATCCCGATCACAAATCTCAACACGAAGTTCAATTCACGCCTCGTTGGAACATAAACGACCCGGGAAACGACTAGAAGGGGTTACTTTCGAAGTCGATACTTCCGGAATTATATTTTATTTGTGAATTGGTTTATTGCTTTTGTTTAAAGTGATTTACTGATTTACCTATATTATATATATATATATATATACTATTGACTACGATCAATCCGTTGCCGGGGAGGTTGTGTTACGAATTTCAAGTTATCGTTTGAAGATTGTTTTTTGAGATCCTATCCTCGGAATTTATTCTTTGTTTATGTGAATATTTTCTTATAAACAAAAAATTAAAAATACAAAAACATTAAAAAGTTAATCAAAAATCCAAAAAAATTAAAAAACAACCAAAAATCGAGTTGTCATTTGTTAATAATCGGCATCACCTTTGGAACTACAAGCTATAAGAGGGGTATAAGTCGGGTTTGATCCTAAGAACTTCACCCTAAAGGAAAAGGTTTTTAAAACGCTTCGCGCTTACCAATTCCTCCGCTTCTTTGCAAGTTTTTCTAAAGAGCTACCGTGGTCACCATTACAACCGTTGCCAAAATTATTTTGTTAATTTTAATAAAAGATTTGTTTTTAGTGCATGTGTACTCGTTCGTCAGGTCCAGTTTTCGAACCGTCAACAACTCCCAGAAGACGTCGTAATATAAAACATTCCCAACAAGTCGAACCGACTATTGTTGAAAAACCCGTAGTTACGATGACCGATCAACGTACTATGGCGGAATTGCTCCAACACCCACCGAGGGTTATGAAGATGCGATCGTTATTCTCGCTATTCTAGCGAAGAATTTTGAGCTTAAACACGGTTTACTCAATCTTGTAACGTCTAAGCAATGTTGCGGTTTTGAGAAGGAAGATCCACATGCTCATATTCGTTGGTTCAACAAGATTACTTCGACGATTAAGTATAAAAATGTGCCTAATTTTTTGATTAAGCTTATGCTTTTCACGTTTTCCATCGAGGGGGCAGCCCAGATTTGGCTCAAAAAAGAACCCCCTCGCTCTATAGTGACTTGGGAAGATCTTGTTTCCAAATTCATTAACCAATTCTTTCCTCCTTCAAAAACCACAAATCTTCGAAATGAGATTACGAATTTTCAGCAATGATTTGATGAATCATTCTGTGAGGCATGAGAGCGATTCAAAGATCTCCTTCGTGCATGCCACATCACGGTTTCACTGAATTACACCAAATTGATACTTTTTATAATTCTTTAACATCAACCGATCAAGATTCGTTGAATACAGTTGCCGGTGGCAATCTTTTGACTAAGACTCCTAAGGATGCCTTAACCCTTATCAAGAATAAGTCGAAAGTTCGCACTTTACGAAATAGAGCGGTTGTTGCCAAAGTGAGTACGAACACTTCTACCTCGAGTCTTTCACCTGATGTTGCTGCACTCACCGATGCCGTTAAGGACTTGCTTCTTAAAAACACAACCCCTCCTCCAGCTTTCGTTAAAGCGGTTGAAGAGAGTTGTGTTACTTGTTGTGGACCACACCCTTACTACCAGTGTTTTGCCACCGATGGCAACGCTTCAGGATATCAAGAAAATATTCAAGCATATGTTTCTGCAGCCATAGTAAACTATAATCAGGGAAATGTTGGAAACCTTCCTCCGAGTGTAGCTCATTAAGTTTGACCACCCAGTTTTCCACCAGTTCAAAACAAGCAAAACCAGGGAAATAATTACAACCAAGGAAATTCAACTTACCGAGCTCCGACTCAACCAACTCAAGCTGCCCCGTCAAATGAACTCGCAAATTACATGAAATTTAATGACACAAACATGCGAGCAATATAAAATCAAATCACTAATACGAAAACTGAGTTGAAAAATGAATTTCAGTCCACGATGTTGCAACAAAACAAAAAGCTTGAGAATATGTTGAGCAATTATTTTCAAATGAACAAACCTTCAGGTTCGGGTTCTCTTCCTAGCAATACCATTGTTAACCCAAAAGGTGACTTGAAAGCAATCACTACCCGAAGCGGTGTTTCTTACAATGGACCTCCCATTCCTCCTCCTTTCTCTCCTTATCCCAAGGTGGTGGAAAGAGAGCCCGAGGTGACAAAGGATCCGGTGCAACCAAGTACCAAAAAAGTCTAACCTCCGGATGTCCAAACTCAAGCACCAACCTTTGAGCCCGTTAACATTCCTAAGCCTAAACCGAATTTACCTTATCCTTCGAGACTTAACAACCAAAAGATCCGAGAAAGAGACGACCATCAAATGATAAAGTTTCTTCAAATCTTTCGAAGCTGACACTTTGATCTTAGCTTCACGGATGCTTTACTCTACATGCCCAAATTCGCTTTCACATTCAAGAATCTTCTTAGCAATAAGGAGAAATTATTTGAATTAGCCAATACACAGGTGAATGAGAATTGTTCGGCGGTTATCCTAAAGAAGCTACCTGAAAAACTAGGAGACCCCGTTAAATTCCTCATTCCATGTAATTTTCTAGAGATAGTTGAATGCTTAGCCTTGGCCGATCTTGGTGCAAGCATCAACTTGCTGCCTCTCTCTATATGGAGGAAGCTTTCACTCCCCGAACTTACTCCTACTCAAATGATTCTTGAGCTTGCGGAACGGTCTACTACTAGACCAACCGGCATTGCCAAAGATGTCTTTATGAGAGTAGGAAAGTTCCATTTTCCGACAGACTTTGTAGTCATTGATTATGTTGTCGATCCTCGAGTTCCCTTAATTCTCGAGAGACCCTTTTTGAGGACGGTACGAGCTTTGATTGATGTTTACGGTGAAGAATTAACTCTCCGAGTGAGTGATGAAGCAATAACATTCAAAGTTGGTAACACTTCAAGATACTCCTACAATGATGCTGAATCAATTAACCGAATCGATGTCATCGATGTAGCTTGTGAGGAGTATTCTCAAGAAGTGTTAGGATTTTCTAACAATTCCGAGAGTGGCAATCCCACTCCAATTTCTGAACCAATCATTGCTAAATCTTCTCCCTCCCTTACTCCATTTGAGGGAGGTTATTTCATTCTTGAAGAAATTGAAGCATATCTTGCAAGTGACTTAGTTCCACCAGGAATTGATGATGCTAAATTTGATCCAGAGGGAGACATTTGTCTAATTAAAGAAATGTTAAATAAAGACCCATACTCTCCTCTCCCTCCGAAGGACCTAACGGGGTCTCCTAGTTTTTCGGGTATGATGCGTTCTCATCTCGAAGAGAAGGAACGCATCATAAAGGTTTTAAAGTCTCACAAACAAGCAATTGCTTGGAAACTCTCCGACATTAAGGGGATTGACCCGTAATTTTTCACTTACAAAATCTTTATGGAGGATGGCTTTAAACCGGCGGTCCAATATCAAAGAAGGGTTAATCAAAAAATTCATGAAGTCATCAAAAAGGAAGTTGTAAAACTCCTTAATGCCGGATTGATTTACCCTATCTCGGATAGTCCGTGGGTTAGCACAGTACATTGTGTACCCAAAAAGGGTGGAATAACCGTTGTGACAAATGAAGATAACGAGTTAATTCCAACTAGGTTAGTTACCAGGTGGCGTGTTTGTATTGACTATAGGAAACTTAATGATGCTACCCGAAAAGACCATTTCCCGTTACCCTTCATGGACCAAATGTTAGAACGATTAGCTGGGAACGAGTACTATTATTTCTTAGATGGATTCTCTGGGTATTTTCAAATCCCTATTGACCCGCACGACCAAGAGAAGACAACTTTCACTTTACCTTATAGAACATTTGCCTATCGTCGTATGCCTTTCGGCTTATGTAATGCTCCTGGCACGTTCCAAAGGTGCATGATGGCCATTTTCCACGACATGATCGAGGAAACTATGGAAGTCTTCATGGATGATTTCTCGGTCTTCGGGGATTCCTTCTCATCTTGCCTCTCCCATTTAGACAAAATGCTCAAAAGGTGCGAAGACACCAATCTTGTTCTAAATTGGGAGAAGTGCCACTTCATGGTCAAAGAGGGCATTGTCCTCGGCCACAAGATTTCAAAATCTGGGATTGAGGTAGATAGGGCAAAAGTTGATGTTATTGCAAAATTACCTCCTCCCACGTCCGTCAAAGGAATTCGGAGTTTTCTAGGTCACGCCGGGTTTTATCGTCGATTTATTCAAGATTTTTCTAAAATCGCCCGGCCAATGACCCATCTTCTTGAAAAAGAGACTCCGTTCATTTTCTCGACCGAGTGTAGAGAGGCGTTTGAGACCCTTAAGAAGAAACTAACCGAAGCTCCGATATTAGTTGCCCCCGATTGGGACTTGCCCTTTGAAATTATGTGTGATGCTAGTGACTTTGCGGTTGGGGCAGTCCTGGGGCAACGAAAGACCAAACATTTTCAGCCAATACACTATGCGAGCAAGACTATGACCGATGCCCAAGCTCATTACACCACAACGGAAAAAGAATTATTAGCCGTGGTGTATGCTTTTGAGAAATTCTGACCTTATCTAGTCTTGTCAAAGACCATAGTGTATACAGACCACTCGGCTCTCAAGTATCTGCTCGCTAAGCAAGATGCTAAACCGAGATTGCTCTGTTGGATTCTTCTCCTCCAAGAATTTGATGTCATCATCCATGATAAAAAAGGAGCGGAGAATCTAGCGGCCGACCACTTGTCAAGACTAGAGAATCCCCATCAAAGTGATCCCGAGAAAAAGGAAATTACCGAAACATTTCCTCTCGAGACACTTGGGATGGTGACTTTTCGTGGTGATTCTAACACCCCATGGTTTGCCGATATTTCAAATTACCACGCGGGGAACTTTATTGTAAAAGGAATGTCATCCCAACAAAAGAAGAAATTCTTTAAGGATGTTAAGCATTATTTTTGGGACGACCCCTACTTGTTTAGGATTTGTGCGGATCAAGTGATTAGACAGTGTGTATACGGCTAAGAAGCCATTGATATCCTCACGGCTTGACCCACCGGGGGACATCATGGTGCCAACTACACCGCTAAAAAAGTCTTTAATTTCGGTTTCTATTGGCCGACTATTTACAGAGATGCCCATGATTTGGTCACACGGTGTGATGCTTGTCAACGTCAAGGCAAAATCTTGCAACGTGATGAGATGCCTCAAAATGCAATTCAAGTTTGCAAGATCTTTGACATATGGGGCATCGACTTTATGGGCCCGTTCCCGTCTTCACGAGGGAACAAGTACATTCTCGTGGCCGTTGACTACTTGTCAAAATGGGTTGAAGCGAAAGCGCTCCCCACTAATGATGCCCGAGTTGTTTGTAATGTCTTAAAATCTCTCTTCACCCATTTTGGAACTCCTCGTGCTATTATTAGTGATCGCGGTACTCATTTTTGCAATGACCAATTTGCAAAGGTCATGCTTAAATATGGGGTTACCCACCGACTTTCTACCGCGTATCATCCACAAACTAGTGGGCAAGTGGAGGTTTCAAATCGTGGTTTGAAACGTATATTAGAAAGAACCATAGGTGAAAAACGTTCTTCTTGGTCTGATAAGTTAGATGATGCATTATGGGCTTTTTGTACCACATTTAAGACACCCATCGGGTGTACTCCTTATAAGCTTGTGTACGAGAAGGCTTGTCATCTCCCTATAGAACTTGAACATAAGGCATATTGGGCCTTAAAGCATTGCATCTTCGACCTTAAGACCGCGGGTGATCACTAGAAAGTTCAAATGAATGAACTTAATGAACTTTGTGATCAAGCTTACGAGAACTCTTTAATCTACAAAGAGAAAACGAAGAAGATTCACGACTCCAAAATCAAGAACCGCATCTTTAACGTTGGTGATCGATTCCTTCTCTTCAATTCTCGATTAAAGATTTTCTCGGGCAAGCTTAAGACCCGCTGGACCGGACCGTTCACCGTCACCCAAGTTTTCCCTTATAGTACCGTTGAGTTATCTTCAACTAACGGACCTAACTTCAAGGTGAACGGTCATAGACTCAAACATTACTTTGGAGGGGACATACCACCCATGGTTGTCCCGGATCTTCAAACCTTCTCCATGTATAATTAAATTCGGGGTCGAGTTAAGCTCGTGACTCGGTTAACAAAAATAAAGCGCTTCTAGGGAGGCAACCCGTGTTTCTGTCTTCTTTTTATTTTCTAATAAGTGTGACGTGAGGGGGCTCACCTCTTCTTTTCTCGTGTTTTTATTGTCTGTGATTTGTCAGGATTACCCAGATTATGAAGACTCTCATGCTCGTGGTTTTGTCCAACACTCACTCGATCTACATTCCTTTGCATGCTTATTTTGAGAATCCTATATCCTTGATCTTATTGACTAATGTTTAATCTTTGGCATAATTAATAAACGGCTTTAGATTTACATGAGATTCCATTTTATATTAGGAGTATACATTAAAATTAGTACGAGGGGGGTGGAAACCCCCACATTGAGGACAATATATCATTCCAGTATGAGGGGGGAATCTATCGATTTAATCCCACTTGCATTTGTCTATGTCTTTCACGTAACCCCGTTTTACCAAGAAAATACAAAAAAATGTGATTTTATGCCAAAAATTTAAAATTTTTGCAAAAATAAAATAAGTGTTTATCACAAATGTTGACTTTTCGCTGGTGAGAATAAGAATAATTTTTGACTTGACCGAGCATGTTGAGCTCTAGCTTACTCCCTTAACCTTTATAAATGTATAAGCTTTTGCTAGTCTTTTATACAAGAAGCTTTAAAATGCGAATTCTAGCTCAAAAGGCCAAGATTTTGCAAGTTTCCATAAATGACTTTAAATATGCAAAGCTTAATTTTATTTGGCTAAGCATTCGCGGATCTTTTTATTAAAGATTTTAAATTTGCGAAGAACGAGAAATGATAGAGTTAAATATAAGTTGGAATGCTAAGCAAGGATTAGTTGGAAATCTTAAAAGCTCATAAGTGTAATTTGTGGCTTTTTCTCCCAGTAGCTTCTAAAATGACTAATAATACGTGCTCTTTTTGAAAGACAAGTTAGAGTTTTATCACTCTTAAATTTTTAGAGTAAAAAGCTTTATCGATGAATTGATAAATAAGAGTTTTTGATCAAAAATATGTTTTAATTTTCTAAAAATTTTTTTCCCTTTATACGGTGTAAATATAAATGTTGCAAAAAAATGAAAAAATGAAAAAAAAATGGAAATGATGTGAAAAATATAATAATGTTGCTAGTATATGTTGCTTAATAAATAAAGGGAAAATGTCTTTTTTCTAAAATTTAAACATTCTTTTGAACTTAAACTTGTTAATCCCTACAAAATTTTGAAACCGGACATTTGTTAATTCTGATCAGTATTCTCTGTGGGGTGTCAAAAGCCTGGGCATTTAGCCGATGAGGTCGAGAGGTTCCGAGAAGAAAGTCACTCTAAAAGAATTAACTTACCTACAATGTCTTAATTTCAGAGGAATTAGCTTGTTTTAGTTATAAACTTACTAAGTTTACAGAAAATTTTTAGTAAAGGGTTCAAAAGTCAGAGAGTCTCGACAAATTATTCTCTGTGAGGTGTCAAAAGCCCGGTCACTTAGCCGACGAGGTTGGGATGTGCCGAGAAGAAATGTTGCTACATGGGACAATCTCACCTTTGAATTCATATAACTAAAAGTCGAACGTGAAACTTGGAAGGTTATAACTATCTAAAAACGTGGGTTGGATGGTCAAAATTCAAACTAAGCACACACACCTTAATATATTATATCTGTTGAGAGGAGAAGTTTTACACAAATTGCAAATATGAGTAGCGTTAGCATCCTAACTTGTAATTAACAATGATTTCATTTTAAGCTTAGTTTGGGAATAAGTAAAAAATCAAGGACGATGAATTTATCCTTCTAAGGCACCTTAGGATTGAGGTGTTTCTTATTCAGTGATCCTAAAAGTTATGATCAATAATGGAAGTCCAGCATGTTGTACATAATGAAAATAAGAAAAATGTGTGCAAGAAAGAAAATGGTAAACGGGGAGTGTTTAAAAAACTAGTAATTTCTTAAATCCCTTTTAATTTTACACTTTGCTACTTTTCAAGGTATTTAATTTAAGGGGGTTGAAATTTTTGGTTTTCTAAACATTGATTTATTTCATTGCGTGAGGACACAACAATATTTTAGTATGAGGGGATTTGGTATGTGCTTAAATACACATACCTTTTTCTCAATAAAACAAGCTTAAATGACTAAAAACAGACTTAAAATGCCAAATATATGCTTGTTTTGTTTTATTTACTGTGCATGTAATGGATATTCACAAAAAGACAAAAACAAGACAAAACCGAGCACGAGATTGGAAAGGGCATGGAAAACCAAAACCAAAGGCGTACGCATCTTAGTGGGTCAACCCAACCCAAGTTAATGGGCCAAGTCAACCCATTAAACCTGTTGATAAAAATATAATGCCTAAAAACATTACTAATATTTTTTCACATCTTTACGTTTTGATAATCACAAAATATAAAAATGTTCAACGTAAAATTAAACGTAAACAAGTAATTAGTAGTAAATTCTCATTTCAACAAATACATCACTTAAAGGTATGAATAAATAAATGCTTAATGCATTTTATGATCAAAGGAAATTTTTATTCAACCTCACACTTTTATAAAATGTTGTAAACATTTTATAAACATTACAAATCATTTTCTACAATTAAAAGAAATGTTTTATTCAAAATAAATATTTTGAAATTCAAATTTTCGGAACTAAAACGGCTAGAAAAGTTCCAGAAAATTCCCTCCTACGCAAAAGACAAACTGGGGAAGCCCTAGTCTTAGGCGGCCCCCTTAAATACACGGCCGGCCCCCTTAAAATTAAGGTGACCACCCACCTATTTAAGGGGACCGCCCCTATTTAGACGCTTCCCCAGTTTGTC
>BQNB010067787.1:0-34068 GCA_026074375.1 Tanacetum coccineum | reverse complement strand
ACCCAGTTCTACCCATGGTTCAATCGGTTCTGGTCGAAAAACGGGTCAAATTAAACCTTTTTTATATTTTCAAAACTCGTTTTCCGATAGTGACCTCGTGTACCCGCGCATAGCGGCGGAAATTCATGACAACAACCTCGTTTTCGGCAGCGATTCCTAGTGGCAGCTTCTAAGTGTTTATGTTTCTGCATATTTTTTCATGCAATTGTGATCCCTATTTATAGGGGATTTACCAAATCATAGTCAATGAAAATTATGAGAGATTAATGGGCCCACCAATGAGTCAATCAATTAATTAATGAGGCAATCGGTTTCATTTGACTGAGTTTCGTTTGCTATTATTAATTCGTAGGTTATAATGATTTTAATTTTTCCATTGTTTCATAAAATGAGTCAATCAATTAATTAACGAGGCAATCAATTTCGTTTGACTGAGTGTCAGTTTCGTTTGCAATTATTAATTCGTAGGTTATAATGATTTTAATTTTTCTAATGTTTCTTAAAATGAGTCAATCAATTAATTAATGAGGCAATCAGTTTCGTTTGACTAAGTGTACCAGTTTCGTTTGCTATTATTAATTCATAGGTTATAATGATTTTAATTTTTCCAACGTTTCTTAAAATAAGGATTTTTTACTTTTCTAGATTTCTAGTTTCAACATTTGGGTAAATCTCCTTTATAAGGAGTAAGTATAGGAGTATAGATATTATTAATTCGTAGATTATAATGATTTTAATTTTTCCATTGTTTCTTAAAATGAGTCAATCAATTTATTAATGAGGCAATCAGTTTCATTTTGTTTGACTGAGTGTACATATCAATTTCATTTGCTATTATTAATTCATAGGTTATAATGATTTTAATTTTTTCAATGTTTCTTAAAATGAGTCAATCAATTAGTTAATGAGGCAATCAGTTTCGTTTGACTGAGTGTACATATCAGTTTCGTTTGCTATTATTAATTTGTAGGTTATAATGATTTTAATTTTTCTAATGTTTCTTAAAATAAGGATTTCCAACTTTTCTAGATTTCAATTTTTCTAGATTTCTAGTTTCAACATTTGGGTAAATCATCTTTATAAGAAGTATAGATATAGATATAGATTTATAATTCATTAATCACATTTTTAAAATACCCTTACTCAAATGTACACTTAATATACCACATGACACAAAATGATAATGTATAAATCATCTTATCTTTTTTTCTTCTTCTTTAAAACACCACTAAATAAAATTTACAAATCATTAAGCGGGTCATAGAAATCAATCTTTTATATAGTTAGACTTTCAGACATCACCTTTTTCGATCATGCAACGGACCACTATTTACGACCACAACCTAGCAATATAGAAACCACACCACCAGATGGCGCTAAAACCGCTACTCTCTATGTTTAAATATTATATAATATTACACGTCCAAAACAACTAGCAATAGTGGTGACCAGCGTTTTCGTAGCGTTGTTCCACCGTGATGCACGGGTTGTCTGCCATTTTTTATGAAATAGTGTGCGGTAAAGTTATTCCTTAAAGTTATCGACATGCGTAAAATTAGCATCGTGAGAAACATATAATCGCTTAACAAAAATTTTGATTACAAGTTTTGTTTTTGTTCAGTTTGAACCGATTTTAGTTGATTTTGTTTGGTTTTGATTTAGAAAACAAAATATTATGAACCGAGGAGCCTGAAACAAACCAAGAAACCCGAACAGAGACAAAATACTTTACTTATTAATGCATCGTAAGTTTAAGTAGTTGCGCCCAACGTAAGTATTTCAGATCGAAAACCTATATTTCAAACAATTTTAAAGAAATCAGATAAACCCTAATACCACATTGACCATTAGTTCATTATATACAACGCGCTACAACAAAAAACTTGAGTCGTCCGATCAATTGTAGTTCTGAATGCAAGTTGGCCTAATTCTTTGTTCATTTACCGGAATAATACGCATAGTCCTTTACATGAAACATTCAAGTTTATACATAACAAGATGAATTGAAACATCATATCATATATCTATCTGAACACAAACACACATTGATATATAACTATGATAGTATCTAAATCATATTGATCGATTGATCAATTCATTCTAAGTTTTAACTCCTTTAATAAAAAGGTCTACTTCACCTCATTTGTCTCGGAACAAACCAAAGTTAGGATTTCTCATAAAACGAACAGATTATGATCAAACACTATTTGGAATGTCAAAAAAGAAATCATTCTTGTAACAGAAACAATCAATACCGTATTTGTTAAATTTAAGCTTATATGTGGCTTACTAGCTTATTTGTTTTTCGGCTTATATTTCATAAGCCCTAATTTTCCGGCTTATCTTGAAACTTGGGGGCTTATATAAATTTATCATAATACGATTGACTTATATATATATATATATATAAGGCCATAAGTTTCAAACTATAATTATACAAATCTCTCTTTGGAAAGAAAATTTTGGTTTTGATATAACTTAGCAAACTTAGACCAAACACACATGATTTAGTTATTCTGCCAACTAGTAAGTTATGTTAATCATATTCGTAATTTGGTATTTTTGACTCGCAACCTATAAAGTTCACCGCACCAATCGAGCTAATTGGAGAGGACTTTTTTTGCCAATTTTTCTTCGCTTTTTGGCAAAGTAAAAGTCTGAAACTTGATTTTTTTGTCATTTAACGGCTTTTATCGAGGACATACATGTCAATATAAGTTTTTCTTTTTTTTAATCTCCCCTTAAACAAAGTACGACCTTATCCGTAATCTTTATACTAGTTGAATATCAATCATAGGTAGTTATACTCCACGAGATGAATGTGCTAATTGATGTAATTGATGATACCTTTGAATTGTCACTTATCAGTTTATATTCTTTGTGAAGGTAGGGAAATAATTATTTTGTAGATACAAATATTCAGTCTAATTTTAACAACAAATTTCGTTGCCTAAAACTATCGTAGTATTATTTTAGATATAATTAAATTGTCAACAATCAACACCATGATTCAATGCCGAAAATAGTATTCCAAACATGTTAAACGATGTTTAAAGCGTGTTTGACAAAAGTAGCGGTACGAGTGAGCAATGACAATAAATAATACTTGTAAGCAGTATCAATTGGTTTGTACCATGTACTATATTAGTTGTACTTTGGAGTGATGAGGTATTTTAATAATAGCATTAATTATATGTATGTATTAGTGCATTAAATAGTTGTATACATAGCATTAAAACTTGTATTACTTAAAAACTATATAAGTTTTATGCATATAAAGATTGTACCATAAGCTTAATAGGTTGTATTACTTAAATTTTTGTGTGTATTAAATGAAGAGAGAAGGTCTAATTCTTTTTATATGTAGTATAGATAGTGGAAATCTCGAACCAAAATAAGAAGAGTCGACAATTTCCTTTTTAACTCCAAAATATGTCAAATTTATAGTAACACATTAACTAACGATTATACCATTCCTTATTTAAACGTTTCGTTGACTTCGAAGGGTTTACCCATGTCTATATAAACACATTGCCCTACCCTATTTATAGTCACCTTTATCTAACGAAAACTAAGAAACAGTGCCGCATCAAAAGACAATATAAGGTTCGAGTGTTTACCAACATCTGTGTTCGGATACTGGTTTCGGTGCCACTACTCGTGATCCTTTAACATCGCGAACTATTTTCATTCGACTGGGAGGTAAGATTTCAAATCACGTCAGATTCTATTATTTTCATCGAAGTCTACTTCAGGTTTTATATAAACTATTCTCGGCTTGGAATATATATGTATGTGGTTGGTGTTCCCATAATTCTGTTTAAGTTACTAGTCGAACGAAAACGAGAAAATGGTTAATAATATATGATCGACATTAAGAAACGAATCGGGTTTCGAATCTATAAGCTGTTTTTTCGAAATAAGGAGGTTGCATAATAAAGATCATAAGAGCTTGCATAACGAAAGAGAACTGTGTTAATAAAACGAATATGGCCCTTACTCTGTTTATTAACATAAACGCAATTTGCTCTGCTATTCACGTATCTATATTTCTCTCTTATTCGACGTATACGGCTAGTTCTTAATACTATTATTTACTATTTTTTAAATTCAGTCCCTGTATTTTACATATCTAATTACATTTGACCCTTTTATTTAAAAGCATACTAAACTAGTCCTAGCTATCTAGATTGTATTTTTAAGCTAATCTTTGAAATTCTTTTATAAAAATGAGACGCAGCTCACTTGGTTACTCTTACCAAAATATGTAGTAGCATGTAAAACCTTATAACCAATGATGTGGAACTTGGTTTTTATAAAGAGCTTTAAAATTATAAATGTACCATAATACATTTGGGTCATTATAACGCATAGGACTAATATTGTTAATATGACGAAGCGACCAGAGATGTAACAATAGGGTATTATTATTAATTATTAGCTCCTTAATTTTTATAGATTATTAGAAGGAGTAGGTCGAGTTCTAGTGCGTGCATGTACATCTGGCTCCTGTACATAAAGATTTAAATGTTTGCACTGCAAAATTGAAAATTTTCAAGATAATAATTTCAAAAGTAGAAACCTATACTCCATAGGATAAAATTGCAGAGTACTCATGATATCAAAAACTTCCTTTCATATGTTTATCTTGAATAATGGCTTCTTTCACAGTTTCACCTGCCCAACTTTACCATGTATACTTATAAATTTAATGACATACACTTTTTGTTAACTATTTAATGTAAAGTTATACTAATTGTTTGATATAATAATAAGAGAAAATTACAAAAATACCCATTTTTACCAACGTACTTTACCAAATATTCAATTTTCATCAAAAAATCTGAATACTTACATAATCCGCAAGTTTTGCAAGAGTTTGCGAATTTTATGAAAACGTGTAATGTTCGACTGTGCGAAGTCTAACCTTGCAAATAAAAAACGCGCGGTTTTACCTTGCAAAAGTCAAACCTTTCGAATGTTTGAATATGGCTCCATTTTTCTTCGGTTTTTGGCTTAGCTCAAAACATGAAAGTTGTAAATATTTCTTTTCGCGTTTAATGGCTATTTGGATCACAAAAAAAGAGTTTGTATGAGAATGTTATGGTCAAAATACCTTTCATAACTTGTGAAAACCGAAGGAAAAAGAGAACAATTTTCATCAATCCGAAAGGTTTAACCGTGCGCAGTCAACCTTAAGAATTTTATGAAAACTAGCAAGGTTTAACTTTTCGAGGTCAAAACTTACGAATTTTTTAAAAAAATCTCCAGGTTTGACCTCACAAAGTCAAACTTTGCGAATTTATTAAAAAATTCACAAACTTTCACAAAACTTGTGGATTTTGTGGGTATTTTGTAGGTGTGTTCAAAAAACCCAAGAAACCGACAAACTGAGCCGAACCGCTCATAACCCGAAACCGAAAAAACCCGCTTATCACGGTTCGTCTTCGGTTTTTATTTTTAGGTATCCGCGGTTAACCGAACCGAACCGTGCATAATATATATGTATATTTTTAACCAAATGGTTAAATAATTATACAAATTTTGATTATATTATTCCACTAGTTTTGTTGTATAACGGTTTTTTTCTTCTAAATAAACATTACTAAGCATCTATGTGTGAAAATTGGTTAAGGTATCGTAACCTATAAACGTTGAATAATTATTTTTTTGTTAATTTGTTAGGTATGTTAATTTGAATGCAATAACGAAATAAGTTTAATATGAATTTAATTTATCCATTAAATGATCATTACTTGATGCGGGGAGAATGATGCAATTATGCGTTCACCATATGTCATGTTTTGTGGTTTTGTAGTTATTGTAGTTTTGTAGTTTATGTTTATATTTATCTTATATCCCACATCGCCCTAGAAGGTAAACATGTAAACACTCCTTCTCCTATAAAAGGAGGTACAAGGATTTGGTGTAGGATATGGTTTAATATTTTGATATTGGTAATAAAGCTTTGCTTTAATCAATTCTTGGCGTTTTTGCTAAGATTATCTTAATAATCGGTATTCGTTCGAATCAACGGTTGTTAGAGTTTGCCTAATTATCGGTATTCTTTTTAATCAAGGAACGTTGGAAGATTGTTTCTGGTATTCGGGTGAATCAACATATTCAATTTGTGATATCTCATTAGTTTCACTACATTCGTTAGAGTGAGGTTGGTATCTCTTCTTTTTTTTACTACGTCAATTCGTGTGTTCGTTTATTTGACTACATCATTACTTATACTAAATTGACATTTTACTAACTAGATCAACTTATTTTTCATGGAGTTAAACTCGATAAAACGTCTAGAATGGTTAACCGTGAACCGAACCGCGGGTAACCGCTCATTTACCCGCCTAGTACGGTTCGATTACGGGTAGTAAAATAAATTACCCGCCCCGCGTCGGATAGTTCAAATTGTCCAACTAACCGAACCGAGCCGCCCCGTGAACACCCCTAGTATTTTGATAAAAGTTGGTATTTTGGATTTATTATAAAAAATCCGCAAGGTTTAACCTTGCGAAGTCAGCCTTACGAATTTCGTGAAAACTAGCAAGGTCAAGCCTTACGAATTTTTTTTAAAAATGGCAAGGTTTGACCTCACAAAGTCAAACTTAGTGAATTTAATAAAAGAATTTGCAAACTCTCGCAAAACTTGCGCATTTTATGGGTATTTTGGAATTTTTGATAAAAGTTGGGCATTTGGTTAAGTATGTTTGTTAAAACGGGTATTTTTGTCATTCCCTCAATTAATAATGTTTGAGCTTTTAATTTATTATGGATTTTTTTTGTCTTATAAGGTTTTAGTAGATTTTGCTGCTGGTAATTTCTTGTAATTTACAAGTGAAGCTGAATTTCTTGTCGTTTATAGTCAAGAATGACACGAAAATGAACGGGTTAGAGAAACCCATTTAACTTCTTTTAAAAGAGCTTATACGGGTTATATGGGTCGTGGTATATGTTGGATGGAAAAAGGATGGTTTACTATTAGTTTTACTGTTGTTTACGACACATATAGTGTGATATATGTTGTACAATGTAGATTATTTAAGATTTTGGATGGAGTTTTTACTTGATTTTTAGTGGTGGGTTGGTGAGTCTATAGCATCGGTTCTGAGTTATCTAGTGTTACAAGTGGTGGATGAGGGTGTATGATTTGATATTGATGGTGTAAGTACGGGTGTTTTCTAAATGTCCGTGCATATCATGCCCATATATGTGTTACTGTTCTTTACTTGTTGTTGGTTCCTTTTTAGTGAAGCAAGCTGCGTTTTAGTGTTTGCGTACTGTCATTGGGGTTTGTATTGGATAAGTATTACATCAGTGTGCATTTATATTTTTAAAAGTGAAATGCCTAGAAAGGTTACGGATGAATAACGGGGCTTTTTAAAAAAAAATTAATTCGGTTTCATGGTCTCTCAACAGATGGCAAAACGGAAAGATGCACCCTCGTCTGTTCTAACAAGGTCAGGCAGTAAAACAACAACAGGGATACAAGCCTCAACAAATCCTTTAAATACTCGAAAATCTCCTAGATTTCAAAAACAAATGGGGCCGGCCCCATCTACTGTTAAAAAGAAACCAGAGAAAAGTAACAAACAGATGGGATCAACCCCTTTGAGGAGGTCTAAAAGTGGTAAGAACCCTGTTGATGTTCACGCATCAAACGTCGAGTCAGCAGAGAAATCCAAGGACATATCAAAAGAGATTGCAGAAGAAGGAAGTCGAGATTCAAATGGTGGTAGTAAAAAACGGAAGAGATACGATGTTGTTGATTTTAAGGCTCGAAAATCTCCTAGTTTTCAAAAACAGATGGGCCCAACAACACGGTCTGCTGTTAAAAAGAAACCAGAAAAAAGTGAGAAGATTGGATCAACCCCTTTGAGGAGGTCTGAAAGTGGTAAGAACCCTGTTGATGTTCCCGCTTCAAACGTTAAGTCAATAGAGAAATTCGTGGTTACAGAAAAAGGAAGTCGAGATTCAAATGGTGGTAGTAAAAAATGGAAGATGTACGATGCTAGTGAGTTTAAGTCTCAAAAATATCCTAGATTTCAAAAACAGATGGGGCCAACAACTCGGTTTGCTGTTAAAAAGAAACCAGAAAAAAGTGAGAAGATTGGATCAACCCCTTTGAGGAGGTCTGAAAGAGGTAAGAACCCTGTAGGACAGGTGGTGGTTAATGATGAAATTTCTTTAAATGGGCCAGCACACGAGCCCCGGATCGTAGACTTGATGGAGAGTGGAAAGGAAGATCAAGAAAGCCGAGAGGTGGCCCCTACGTTATTTGGAAATCTAATTGAAGCAGAAAGTCATCATAAATCTATGCATGACATGTGTCCTGTGGTTGTGCTAGATGGAGTAGTCAATTTAAGTGACTCTAGCAATGACATGGTGTCAGATTTACATACTTCTGAAAAGCACATGGCTAATGCAACGGTAATAAGTAAGCCAATTGGAGAGGCTCCAGCAAAGCAGGATGCTAACATGGTGAATGATGTGGAAGGGGCTGACACAACGGTATTTAGTGAATCAATTAGAGATATCCCAGCAAAGCATGATTCTGACGCAACGGTGCTAAGTGAACCAATTGGAGATATTCCAGCTATTGAAGAAATTGCATCAGAAAAGCAAGATGAAGTTGAAAATGTTGTATCAGGTGATGATGCAATGTTATCGAGTGAACGAATTGGAGATATTTTAGTAAAGCATGATGCTGACATTGATATGGCACCCAATGACTACTCTGCTGATATGTCACACGCTGTCGAAGACCCGAATAAGAATGGTTCTATTGATAAATCATTGCATTCAGACTCCGATCAGATGGGGATTCCAGCTGCAAATGATTTGACACCACATATCGAATATGCGGATGGGTCACACGCTGTTGAAGACTCGGATGGAACTTGTCCCAATCACGTGGCGCCAAACGTTAGGTCTATTGAGTTGGGAATTCCAGCTGGCAACTGCAACCAAGAGAAGGTAGAGGACACAACCCCCTCAGTTCAGCAAGTTGCTTCTCCGGTTTTTGATCATTCAATGCCAGCAATTCCGGTGGGTTATTTGCACAGTTAAAATCTTTAATCTTGGGTCTTTCATTTAGTCTTTTGAATTAAACTTTGATCGTTGTTATTTTTATTTGGTCTAGCCGTTTCAGGAAATTCACAATGATTCTCGTCTACTTCAACAACCTACAGAGGATAGGATTCAAGATCAAGAAGGGCAAGCTAATCATACTCCAATGGTTGAAATCGAAGATGATAATATGCAAAATGTAGAAGCCATACAATTTGATCAGATCATTCCAGAAGAGTCATCACTCAATCCTCGTCGTAATAACAAACACTTATATGTGGCAACCCGTTTCTCAGTATCTTTTTCTTTTGTTTTGTTCTCTAAAAAAAAGTTGAAGATCCAAAAAAATATATAAACTCGTCGTAATCTTAGATTTGTCCCTCTGTTACATTATAACATGACACTTCTTCTGAGTTTTATAACTTATTGGACATTATCACATTTTTTGGACGTAATATTTAGACTTGAAAACGACACGTTATCATAGGCTTTTATCTCTTAAATGTAATGTAATAATCATCAAGAAAAGATTGGAACACTAGGAACTCAAAGGATATTTGAGGAAGCGACCAAATAGTGGATTGGAACAAAAGAATTGCAGACAATGTATTAATCTGTTCAAAATTTGTTCCGAGTGTCACCATATTCAAACCTCTTTCCTTATTCTACCACTCTGACATAAGCATCCTCCCTGGAATCATCTCGTGGGAGTGCTAACAAGAAGCACTTCTTGATTTTGATTTAACACACATTCTGAAAAACTCTTTTTCTTTTTTACTAACGACACTTTAAAAGGGAATCCGTCATTTCCATTTGAAGAAGCGTAACGGTAGATAGTTTTAGTAGATATATCAAAACAACAGCTTTCTTGAAAACTGCAATGACCCATTCCATATCTGAATCCACTCGATCTTGTTAGTGTCGAGATCACATTATTGTCACGTGATGCGAGTTCAGAACTGAGGTAAACTGTTGCTAATACTCGGGTGTTCATGGAACTAAAAGGAATTTCTATAAAACCGTTTATAACAGGTGGTTAAATCGGTTTCAAGTTCAAGTTCCATGCTTGATTCTGGTAATTCTTGCCAGAATCTCTCAATCTTGAAAACTACTGTTTCTGCTTCTTTTAATACCTCAGAAGTACAAAGTTTAGTGATTTCAACTTTAAAGTTCATCAACTGTTCCATAATTTGTTTTTGGAAGTTGAGTGTTGTGAAGCTTCTGTCTAGTAATCAGGCAGGTAGAGTTACCACTCTTGCCATGGCTCGATTTCTCAACTATAGAGGTGCTACTTCCATATATATACTCTGCATTAAAACAACTCCATGTTCTCGCGGTAAAGAATCGCTTGTTTCCATCAGCTAATGCTCATTATCAATCTGTTTCCCGGTTTGTAGCTCCATCAAAATCACTACAACAGCAAAGACACCACTCTTTTCACCTGCGAATAATCTGAAATTCATATATACTTGTCAGATATATATCCAAAATCAACTTCAAAACTAGAACAAGAACACACGAGGAAAGGAAACAATTAATTAACTTACAGTTACGGAATGAGCCTGGACAAAAAGTGGGGCTGTTTGACTGCTCAGTACCAACGTCGCCACTTCAAAATCTTAGAGCATTGCATTAAATTCCAGGGATTTTAGTGAGTGCAAAGGAAAAAATGGTCACTGGCATATCGAGAAAAGGAAAAGGAAATTACAGTTATTTATACCGCATAAATGAGATGTTATGGGCAGTGACGTATCTCTAGTATAATCTTAATTGATAAAACCTCATAATAATTTGATTTAACATATCAGATTACTTGCAATTATATTTGACATCCAACTATTTATTTCAAAATAATGTGCATGAAGTGTTTTAAAGCAACCCGTTTTGACCCAAAAGTGTTTTTAGTTGTTAACAGTCCAACCCTTTTGTATTACTACTAGTTTGTGTTTTGTGTTATGTTGATAGCATGTAAAAGAAACATCAAGAATCACCTAGTTGAGGCTGTGTAAATAAAAAAAACAGACCTCGAGCAAAACACTATTTCAATCAGTGTCGCTCTTGCACTATTTCAGGTGCAAGGGAACTCCTTTATCTCAGTAAATATACAATTATACGGCTTCTTAATAAATTCCTTCAAAGTCCAAGTCAGCAACATTGGTTCGATGGACAGTTAAGTGTTTCTTATATAAGACAATATACAATTATACGTATTCCAAATGTATTTACATATACAAAAGCATACATTTTACTGCCTGTTTAGGCTGTTTAAGCTCGGAACCCAATCAAGCATGTAGTATCAAGTTCAGGCTCGATCTCGTTAAATAAATGAGTCTCAAAAGAAGGCTCGAGCTCGTTTAAGCTCGACTTGTTTCAAGCTTTTACAGTGTCAATTTCGAGCAACTTGGTTGTTTCCAGTTTCCACCTCTAGGAAAGAAAGTGTACTTAGGCTTTACTAAACTTGGATTATAAGCAAACCTGGAAATTGGCTAGAATTAGGATTTAAGGTAGAATCGATTTTCTTACGGCTTGTAAATATAAGCAAGGTTGGTCCACGGCTGCGTATGCTCGCACCATGATCGACCAATATAGCGCAAACCAAAAGTCTAACTTCGACAGTGTACTTCCTTATAAAGCATTGCCGTAATTTTCTCTTTTCTGGGTGAATTCATTTAAAAAAAATATGTTTATGTGTATTTTGTTGCTTATGAATATATGACTATCTCATTAATGAGCTCAGATAAGTAAAAGCGATCAAACTTACTATCAAGCTCCCTACAACATTTACCCCCTTTGGAGAAGTCATTTTGAGGGGTTCGGAGAAGACTTGTCCTCGCTAAAAGTCTTTAGCGAGGACATGTGTTCACCAAATGGTCCCCACCAAAGCTTTTGGTCAAAGTTTATCATACTTTCAACCACACTCAAAGTAAAAACGTGTTTTCATCTTTCGTTTTGCGGCCTTTGGCGAGGAAACCTCTCTCCTCGCGAAAGGCCTCGTCACACGTTCCCTTACGAATAAGGTTTGCAACAAGCCGAGCCCAAATCGAAGAGTTATAGATTTAAACAAGCATAGTATTAATGAGCTCGGCTCGGCTCATTCACACCCCTTACGAATAAACCTCATGAATGAGCAAAGAGTCAAAGAGGTAATAAAATATGTGTACCCAATTAGATATACGCCATTGAAATACAAGTTTATTTGTCTAAATGGCTCTCTGTTGCATATTAAATGAAAGGGTACCAGAAGTAACAGGATACAAAAACCAGTCACTAAACAGCTTATTGGGATATATACAAAAACCAAGTTTGTGGTAATATTACTGGGCTTAGCCAACTCTTCCTATAAATGCCAGAATTTTGAACTAGTCACACACCAAAATGCCTAGTCACAAAACACAATGGTTAGAAAATAAAGTCAACTATAGATGATAACGCAATCCTTATGGTTTTAATATGCATTGAAAAAATTCGAATAATTGATAAAACACCATCCTTAATGAAGTGTTATGTATATAAACATTGAAAGCAACACGAATATATAAACTTTGCTACGTAATATAAAGATGTAAATCTCGGCAGCTTTTCATCAGATGAGTTGTTTTCATGGAGAACGAATTTGTGTTGATGCCGTGCATTGAAGAAAGGGTATACAGATACATAAAGATACCTGGACAAGCCCCTGAACCAGCAAGGTTGGTTTTATGTAAAACACCACTTTTCAGGTTGTAAACATAAAACGCATACAATGGATTGCTGCAGATACTCCTTATTAATATATCTCCATCTTTATTCCAACACCCAATAACATCTATGTAGCCATCAGGAACAATCTCTTCTTTAAACCGACAGTGTGGCACCCATTCTTTCTTCTTGTGGTTTAAGAACCAAACCTCCATGGTCCTAGTACACACATATCCAACTTCACCATTTAGATCAGCCACTTGATACCTGCAACTATAATTTCCCCATAAATCACACATTCTTTTTGGAGGATCAATCAGCCCAAACTCTTCTTTCTCTACATCAAACCATATTACTGGTCTTCCACCATCTTCGGTTTTGATGTCAGAATAACTGGCCAACCAATGCAGACAGCCATTAGCAAATACGGCTTTACCTGATATTGGATAAGACGGGACTTGGGGTATTTCTCGCCATGAGTTTGTGCCAAATACATGCACCATCGTGCATAGATTTTTCTTCACCATATCAGGCTTATGTGGTGGCGCATATTCTTTTAGCAAAACACACAACATCTTCCAAGTGTTGGTGGAAGTATCAAAACCAAGCCCACAAGACTCTCTGCGCATGAGCTTATTAAAACGCAACGGAAACGGTGGAAGCTCATAACATTCTTTCCTTAGAGGATGGACCACAAACAGCGAGGTTATTACAGAACCATCGTCTTGTAATATGCACATCACCCCGTTGCAAGAACCTGGGACTTGAATATTGAATATAGAATCTCTAGAGAGCGGTTCCTTGCGTAAATACTCCAAAAATGGTCCCTCTTTCGGCTCCAAGACATACTGAGTTGTTCCAGGTTGTTTAGATTCAATGACATGGAAACATATTCTCTCACGAGAAAGCTTTGAATGGTACAAGATGGGTGTGGGTTCTACAACTCGTTTGTCATGAATGATCACAAGGTAAGGATCATCGATGTGCTTGCACCATACTTTCGATACACACCTAGAACGGGCCAAATATTTAACGGGTACTCTGGAGAAGATGTCGAGTATGATGTTTGAAGGTAATCTATCCATGAAGGAACTGTTTAATATAAACAACTATGATTAGGTGGTGATACATATAACGAAAAGCAGCTATTAGTAAAAACAGTTTGATTGCTAGTTTAATACGAAAGCAGATTATATTACATGAACATATATAGAGAAATTTGTAAATAACGAAATTTGTAAACCGTAATCTTGCTTTTTAAAGTTTTTTAGAAGTATCAATATGACATGCTGCCATGGATGTTATTTGGCTGCACGAGTTATGAACCATTGGAATTTGCTTTAAGCACGAGCTAGAAAGCCAAATCCATAAGTTTATTTCTTAAAACTTTGATGAAAATTCTATTTTGTTAGAGAAATTTAGACAAAAACACTTTCTAGCGTTTGGTAAGGGAATTCTATCAGTGCTAATTGCAAATCCGAGCGTTCATAATTCACTTTTTACAGTATAGGCCATTAAAGGGAATCCTTAGCTAAAAATCATAAACAAAAAGCGCATTTACTACTCCTTCCATATTATGACAATTTCAATAACTCAATAATATAAATTATACATCCCGAAAGACACTAAGCGCGCAGTTAACTGTGAACATTCAGCCTTTCTCATTTACAAGAAAAGGAGAAAAACATAAATTCCTGACATTCCGTACATTAAATATGCAAGATACCTGTTCATCATATGAAGTTTGCCGCCTTTCTTTTTTGTGTTAGCAGAAATGTTCCTATTTTTGCTGCCTGTGATTGTTAGATTTAGGATAATTTACGAAGACTCGCTTATATTCCACCAAACAATAAAATTCGCTATTATGCAAACCAGATAACTATGCAGGGGCTAAAAACAAAGTAAAACAACAAAAAACCTACCATTCACATACTAAAAGTAAGTACTAATTAGCACGTATCTAAACCAAGTGCTTTCTTACACCCTCTTAATAGGCTGCATTTGCATAGAAGCACACAAACACGTATCTAAACAGACTTTGTAGGTTTTTAAGTTTATTTTAACAAGCCGAGTACCGAGCGAACAGGCTCTAATTTACCGTACAAAAGATAGTACAATCAAAGACGACTTACAGCTTAAGTTGTCCACCCGCAACTGATACAAACTCGAGTAACTCATAGAAGAGTCAACTGATGCCCTTTAGTTGGTAGTATATATCTTTTGAAACCAACTAACAACCTTAGATTTAGGTATATTTTATAAACCAAAGAAAATAGTCACCTTTACCACGCGTACGTATGACCAGAGCCTCTCCTAAGCGCTTAGGTAACTATGTCAACATATAAAGAGTATTTCCAACACCATCCGAAAAAGACATACAAGTGTGAATTCATAATAAGGCGACGAGCTAGTAAACTAACATCCGCGAATGGTTCTTAATGTTTAGCATTTGCATCACAACAGAATAGACACGTAAATCTCTCTACGCAGTTTGACTGACTTAAACATTTGAGTTGAGTTGAGCATTTTATCAAACACATTGGGCTTATGTTATATAAGCCGAAACAAACACCCGCTATGTCAACAAATCTACATATATTTTGGCTTATACATATGGAGTAAAGACGTGTAGTGCATTAGGGGGTGTTTGGTTTGAGGGTATAACTTTGATTCCTAATACAATTGTTTCGTTTGTGGGTTTTGCGTATCAAACCCACCAAATGATTTGGGTTTATAAATATCATACAAGTTTAATTTTTTACATAACAAGTAAAAACGGAGTAATTAAACAGATATATTTAAGTGAATGAAAATATACCAGTGAGGAAGCTAGCAAATCCAAAACACCAACATAAATAATATTTCACCTTGTCTGTGTTTTTTATGTGTGTTTACATGTAAGAATTGGGGGTAATTTTTTATATTAAGTTTATTTACATAGGGTGTGTAAGTAGAGATGGCAAAATAGGTGGGTAGGATAGATTTGGGTCACGAGTCTAGATGGGTCTGGGTCTAAATGTGTCTTCTGAAATCATGAGTCTAGAAAGGGTTGTGTCAAGATGGGTTGAGTCCGGATCAAGATGAGTTTTGGTAACTTTTAAAAAAAAAAAAAATTAGAGGCCAAAGATGCTCTATGTACTACCCGAAGTGATTCATTATCCTTTTCTACGTTTTTTTTGTTTTCATCCGTTTTATTTCGTTTTCCTACGTTTCCATACATCTTGATCCGTTTTCACCGTTTTCTTACTTTTTTTACATTTTTCTTATGTTTTCAAACGTTATCGTTCGTTTTCGTACGTTTCGTTTTGTTTGCGTACGTTTTTGTCATTTTTTGTCCGTTTACGTACGTTTTAATACGTTTTCGGATGTTTTCAGTCGTTTTCGTACGCTTTCGTCCGTTTTCATATGTTTCGTACGTTTTTGTTCATTTTCCTACGTCTTGATCCGTTTTTCTCCATTTTCGTACGTTTTTATACGTTTTTCTCTGTTTCGTTCCTTTTCGTACATTTTGTACGTTTTCATCCGTTATCATATGTTATCTACGTTTTTATATGTTTACATACGCTTTTACACATTCTTGAAAACGTATAAAACGGATAAAACTTATGAAAATGTACAAAAAGGAAGAAAAACAATGAAAACGAATGAAAAAAATGAGAACGTAGAAAAACGGACGAAAATGTATGGAAAAGCACAAAAACGTAAGAAGACGGATGGACGAAAACGGAACCAGAGGACACAAACATATGAAAACGGAGGAAAACGTACGAAAATAAAAGAAACGTTAAAAAACTTTTGGAAGCGTTCGAAAACGGATGAACACGGTGAAAAATGAACGAAAACGGATAAAGAAGTATGAAAACGAACGAAAATGTACGAAAACGAATGAAAACGTACGAAAAAGGAAAAAAATGGTGAAAATGGATTATGACGTTTGAAAACGCACGAAACGAATGAAAACAGCCGAAAACGGTCAAAAATGTACAAGAACATATAAAAACAGACGAAACGGACCAGCGTTCGAAAACGAATAGGTGTCACGACATGCACAGGTTATAGTATTTATGCTTTCCTGTATCACTACGCGGTACCTTTATTAGTAAACATTTATATGCTTATGTGCGCATGTTGATTGAGGTTGTAATAATTAAATCTTAAGATTTGCGGGTGCTTGGAAATTTTAGATTTTTTAGAAAAAGAATAGGAAAAATAAGCGGCAATAACAATTTTGTTTAGCAAAGACAGAACCTGTTAATCCAACATTAAAAATTGATGATCAAATTATCAGACCCAAATCGATGATCCAAACGTCCCCTTAACTTTATTAGTTACTGATATGCTGATATGCTGTTGTTATGAGACAGGGGAAATGGAATTAGGGAGTCATTTATCGACAATACGAACATTACATGCTTGGGAAACAAAGCTCTATGACGAAGTTAATGTACACATTAGATCTATCGATAATAATGGTCAGATACCTCTATTTTTTTAACCATTTTGTAGGCTACGACTATATGCCATGTATAAGTTATAGTCATAAGTGATGAGATTATTATCAGGGTCGTTTGTAGAATACTGTATCATCGGTTGGGAAAACTTGCCACGAGCCCTGCTACTTTATTACAGAATTTTTGTTTCATCAGCTGAAGGATACTCTCAAGTTGTCATATGCAACTCAATGGACTAGAAAAAGACAACAACAGCATCGACGGTTAGTTAGGTGTAAGGATGCAATGCTTTAGGTGTGAATTGCGTTCGCGATAATGAAATTGACAAGGGAATATCTTCGCTTGAGTCTGCTGCTAAAATTCAGCCATGGTATGTCACGGCTTGGAATAGCTTGGGGAAGGCGTATGCGAAGAAATATAAATGTAAATCTGCTCTTAGAATATTTGAGGAAACCTTGCTATTTAATCCCAACAACAAACTGACACGAACAAGGCGAGATGTCTTGGAAGACAAAGTCCAACTGAACAAAGGAATTTCTAATAAGGGTGAGAGTCGATGATTTTCAGTTTCCTTTTTTTTACTTTTCTTATGAACAAACTATAGCTTGGAAAATTTATGATGCTGTATTTATGTAGCTAACAGCTCTGGAAGCTTTGTGCGTGCAGTACAAGGTCGAATTTAGGACAAACGTGAGCATCGTGGTGAAGGCTCTTCAACCACCTTTGCTTCCTGCCGCACCAGTTACCGCTCTAGAAGTGTAATGTGAAGAACAATGGAACAAACCGAATTTCAGTGGCTGTTTGCTTATGGTTGCATCTCTCTGCTTCTATAGATTTTGGTTTGATCGAGCCATATAGCTAGGTTTTATTTCCCATTATCTTTTTTGGTCTGAGAACATCGGATGTTTCACGTACGTTGGGATTGACATGTTACATATCTTTCGGTATGTCATGCATAATGAAACACGTTTTCTGTGGTAATATTTTTGCAACTTTTAAGTGATTTTAGAAATGTGTTCTTTTACATAAGTAGCTTGAAACATGATGGAAGCGGAAAACGACCGGAAATTAAACAACGAATTTCTGATAAGTTATGTTTGAAACACGTATGTCCCTAATTCTAGAAAATGATACACTAACCATTGGGAAAACGTTATGAAAAGATGAATACCATGATTTGTATAGCTTTTCTGGGTGTACATAGTTTGACTTTTAAATTAAACCTAATGTACCTGAATGAAAAACATTGCTTACAAAGTAGTCCAATGTTATCAAACAATAGCATCAACATTTTCACAAATCACTATGCAAGTGACCAATATATGCACTCCATGCGAAAACAAATTAACCCAAGCCGTGTGCAACGCACGGGTCTGCATGCCTCGTTATCTTTAAAAGTCGAGTTTCATGTAATAAATGTAACTATTAATGAGTATTTGATATGTAAATAAAAAATATATATATAATATAATATAATATATCATATTGAATGTGATACTACGGTTGATTTGGCACTCTCGTTCAAATTGTACAATTCCTGGCTTTTGAGAGATGGGTTCGACGATCTCATCAAATCCGAATGGGACTTGCTTGATTCCAATAAAACCGAGTTCCCTATCAAATGTCACGAAAAGTTTCGTAAGTGTAAAGTGTGTATTTCCCGAGTCTTGTGTCAATTTTCTATCTTTGGTACGGTTGGAAAGAAATTTGCACATTGTAAATGGGAATGTATAAAGTAGTCAAAAATCATGTATTTTTACTACCATCACAATTATTGGTACGTCCGAAGAATGAAGAAAATCAAAGGAATTATCCGGAATTATTACGATCGTGAAGATGGTGAAATTACACCGAGTCTCGTAGTTAGTAAAAAAATGAAAAAATAAGAAAAATCGCAACAAAAAAAGAGAAGGAAAGTTTGAAGATAATCGTTTCGCAAAAGCTTAAACCGAATGAATTATATCAAGGATCAATTATTCATTGATACGTCTTATAAGTCAACGATGTAAAGTTTTGTATAAAGTGGTAGATATCACCACTTGTCTTGTAAAAGCATGTAAAGTATGGGATGATTAGAAAGTTGACCGTTACGGGAACGCCAACTTAGGTTGTTGTTTTTTATTTATGATCAAGACGTGTGTAAATAGTTGTGTCTTTTTCATGGTAACAGTCGGGAGAAAGTGTCTGGCAACTTGTACCTTATCTGTTTGGACTTAATCTATTTTTTTTAAATTTTTATTTAACAATAATTTATTTCTCTTTCCTAATCATTAACCTTGGGTTTTACTCGAATGAGGATGTGATTGAGTCATGCATGTCTATTCCGTCGTTACGGCCATGATTGCGTGATTCAGCTGCCTTGTTGGTTTATTACTTTTGGTGAAAGTTGGAAGATCCACACCCTATATCATTCTTCATCCTAACCCTTGGTTAAACTCGAATGAGGATGTGATCGAACACACATGTCTATTCCGTCGTTACGGCCATGTATATGTGATTCAGCTGCCTTGTTGGTGTGGTACTTTTGGTGAAATGTAATAGAATAATCAACCCTAAGCCTTATAAAAAAAACCATTTTACCTTTATAAACTTGTTACTCCTTAGCTCTATTGGTGGAGATGTGTATTCTTGCCAAGCCTATGATAGAATACTCGTCACGACCGAGCAATTGAGCGAATTAGTTACATGTTACCACATATATTAGTTGAGTGATTTGAGTGTTTTCATCTACCTATTTCGTAAGGTGTTTGGTAGTGTACTTGTAATAGATCAAATAAATGCTTAAACGGAAAAATTCTTAGGGATACATTTTCATAAACTTCTAAAGGCTACTTGAGGACAAGTAGGATTTAAGTGGGGGATATTTGATGACATCAAATAGCGTTACTTTTATAACATCATTTATCCCATGTAAATAACTCATTTTGTATAATTATTGCAAAGAATTGTTACTTAATCATTTGTATTTGAGAATTGCAGTAATTATGGAGTACTCGGTGAAGATTAGCAAAAACTAGGGGTGTGCACGATTCGGTTTGGGTCGCTTTTTTGCTAAAACCAAAACCGAACCGAAATATTCGGTTTTTATAAAACCAAAAACCGAAACCGATCGGTTTTTGGCGGTTCGGTTTTTTAGTTTCTCGGTTTTTCCTGTTCGAGTTTTTGGTTTTTTCGGTTTCAAACCGTTTATATTTGGTTGTGGCTAATTTATATTAATAAACTTGTTTTACATAGAAAATTGATTATTTTTATAAAAAATTTTTTGTCAATATTACCTAATAATGTTTACACGAAATTATACAATTATACACATATAAATGAGAGAAACACACGTGGATGTGAAAATACACATACTATGATCATTGTCATATATGTAACGATATATTGTCAAGTAAACACACGTACACGATAAACACATATATAAACACTAACATAATACATATATTATAATTTCATCCATAAAATAAATATAAATTTAAAATTTTGATTTATTATTAAAACCGAACCCTCGGTTTCTAGTTGTGGTCGGTTTTTTCGGTTTGGTTTTTTCGGTTTTCGGTTCGGTTTCGGTTTCTTTTGCTCGCCCCTAGCAAAAAGGCACGCATTCTGGAGCTTAAACGAGGAAATATGAAGATTACTGTTCTGGCATCCTATACGCTATATCCATCAAGGAAGATACGGCGTATCTGTGCCTGCACTTCACCAAGAACCACAAAGGATCAAGGATCAATACGTCGTATCCAGAGAAGTCCAATACGCCGTATTCAAGTTATGGAAATAAATTTTTCTAGAAGATATCGAACGTGGTCCCTACTCCAAGAAACCCCCGATACGCCGTATTGACCTCAGTCAATACGATGTATCGACCAAATTCCAGACCATATAAATAGAAAACCTAAAAATGGGTTTTAAGTGTGCTAAATCATATTTTCGATACCTAAACCATAAAAGTCGATTTTTAGAAGAGAAGAAAAGCAGAAGAGGTCTTGCAACGTAATTAATTCCATAGGAAACAACTTGTAATCTCCTATACTCTTGTAATCGTTCTGTTTTTGGTATCATTTGTTAACTCGGTTAGTTTACCTTGGCTAAATTATTACTTTTGTATTGATTATGACGTTTGAAGGCTAATACCTTCGGGTATTAGCCATTATTATGAAGATCTGAATGTTTGGCTTGTTTATCTCGATTGCTTAATTTATCGTTGATTGCTTGTTTATATTTATCAATTTATACTTGTTTACGTGCTTTTGTATGCGACCTGTCATTTAACTAGATCTAATGATACGGACCAAGTAATCTAGATGGCGGGATGACTCTCCATATAGTGATTTATACATCTAGATCAATAGGATCACGAATAATAACTTATCTTTGCCCTTAGATTGCGAGCTTAGTTGGACCGGCAGGTGACCCTTAGGATCAACGAGTATGTTCTTAATTAATTGGTAAAGACTTGGTTAGTGGACTACTAGTGTATGAATTGTCTTTAAGCAGTAAGTGGGTAAAGTCTCTATGAGCTAGGGTTTAACAAGATCACCATTGCTTTAATCCCTAAGATAGATTATAATCAGCAAATAAGAATGCTTTATGCGGATACATTTAATTGTGACAGAATTCTTCGTATCTAGGTCTTAGAAAGAAGTACCACCTGAGTCTTAAGAATGATATGCCACCTCGAGATAAGTAATCATTGCACTAAATAAACAAACCAACGTACTAATTGGGTTAATAATGGTTAATACAATTTACTTGTGTGTGTTTTAGTGTCTTAAGTTGATTTTAGTCACCACAAAACCCGTGTCAGTCTCTCAGGCTGAAAACCCCCTTATCCGTTAGATTTAGGATTAACATAGGTTTAGCATAGGTTTAACATAGAATAGAATTAACTTAGTTTAGTTAAGCAAAATATTAATAAATTGAAAGATTGTTTCTCGCTCTTAGTGATCGACACCCTACTTACCACGAAACTCCTATCTGACCGGGTACACTGCCCGTTAAAGTGTTGTTTTTGGTTAAGTCGGCAAAATATAAATTTAAAACTTAAAACATAAATTACAACCACACAACGACACATCAGTCTCACCAACTTAACTCGATTAAGTCGTCCAATCAAGAACTGTGATTATGTAACTCCAACGTCTTACGAAAAGTGTATAATCGTCTTAGGTTGCAATCTACATACGTCTCACGTGATGTAAAAGGCAATTGCAAGTGTTCTTATAAATTGGATGGCAACAACTTATTTAAAAAATGTATTTATATTTGTCGTGACAAATATGTACGAAGAAGCATGCATACATCTTCGTATCATAGATTTTAATAAAAGCTTTACTCAATTAAGTTACTTATTACGGTGTATCACTTAATTTTCAATACCGCCCTGTGTATAAATTAGTGACACTACACTTTAAAACAAATTGACAATTCAATCATGTTTTGAAATCTAAAGAATCTTTAGTTTAGAAAGCACATTATAAACCTATTAAATTGCAAGTCTCGTCGTGAGAAGTTAAGGTATGAGCCCTAACATTATCGATAACCACACCCAATTGATTAATAAGACTTCGCAATTAATAGTCTATAATAAATCTTATTTCATAATTATTAGTCATGTTTATATTTTCTTTTTCAAAAAACCGTTTGTTTTTACACAAGTAAAAAACTTATAAAAACAAACAATAAATAAAAACTACTAATACACATAACATTTATTTAAACACTTAACAATTAACTCATGCAATTCATAAACGATGATCTAATTATCAAATAATTAACTTATGTACATGTTCACATAAGGCTCCTTCTTTCAATGAATCGAGCCACATACATCGATATAATCGATTGCGTAAGCCTTATATAAACATATACCACATAGCACATAAAAGCTGATTGATAATTTTAGTCGACTTCAGGCCCCGAAAAGATATAGCTAGGGTCTTCCTCAGCTTTTGAAGTAAACTACAAAGTTGTAGCCTACTGATGCATGGATCTACCATAAAAATTTCAGAATTTTTTGACTTAATATGAATATTTTACGAATTTTTAGTGACAAGGTGTCAAACAATCCGAAAACTAAAAAACTCAATATTGTATGTCTATTTAAGTTTTAATCATCGATTTACATGACAACTAGTTAACAATTAACTAATAACACATATATCATATATCTATCCATGATAAACTTGCATGTGTTTATCACGGATAACCCATTAATAATTAATTACTAGTAAAAACGATTAATTAACCCTTAAACAATCGAATTTTAACACATAAAATTTCATACAACTGAGGGTTTCGTCTAATTAATTATAACAATAATAAAGATCCAATCTGTATGATTAAAACCGCCCAAAGAGCTTAAAAAATTAACCAAGAACCCTAATTTGTCTAATTTTACTTCTTTGTAATTACAAATTCTACACAATGGCTCGTGATGCCACTGTTGGGTTTTATAATCTAATCAACTCTTAATTAACACGAGTACGCTGTGAAATAAATAAATCACGTATAAAATATATAATTAATAAAGGGATCAAGAAGCGTGTAGCTTTTAGCAATAAACGAACAACGTTCTTGAATATACGCATATGTATAAATCTAATACGCGATACCAAACAAGTTACCAAAGTAAATAACCTTTATGGTATGCTCACATTACACGTCACCGAGATACGCTAAGATGCTAGTACTTGCTTCACGAATAAACTACCGATTGCAAAACACATGGAATAAGGAACTAGTAACTGTTCCTTACGAATGACATATCATGCATGTAAACAACATGTATTTAATTATCATGCTTATGATATTATAATCATGTATATCCAAACAAATTTCATGCATACGTAGGGAGGGTTATGGGATATCAAATATCGACCGACTTTAAGGTATGTGTCTCTTTTTGGGCGTCCCAGATTAATGAAACAAAAGGGTTCATTATATAGCCCAATGACTTGGTCTCCAAATCATAATATAACACCTCCTCAAGACTAACCGGTTTCAACCAACACCCTACGAATTTTGGTTTTCGTACTAACAAGTCCCTCACTTATTAATATTCATCAATTAATTAGTTATAACGTCTAACGTTATAATTAACGACCGTTTTAAATATTTCGTGAAACATATTAATATAATTAATATGCGATAAATATATTAATTACATTAATAAACGTATCATTTGTGTATACGCGTGTGCCCCTATAGACTCACATAATTTTTCGAACATATATTATTTGATATATGTACATATCCCAACACATAGGAGATAGATGTGTCGATTGCATACCTATTAGGCTCTCCTAATGGGAGCAGCTTCACACCGTTAAGACCCTCTCTCACACCATTAAGTCATTGGAGCCTACCTTGTGTCACGCGTCAGTCACCAAAATAATGCCAAGATAAGTGAGTTGTTGACTCAATTGATTTGTGTGCAAGTGGTGGGCTTTCTAATGTCTATATAATTAAATATTTGATTTGTGAGTGTGTATGTGAGATATTTTGCGAAACATATTTGCAAAAGGGTAAAAGCTATAAATACTCTACCTACTTATAAAACCGGTTCGATACGAATAACAACGTGAAAACTACTCATTATGCAAGTATGACAAATGACCAAATACATGGAAATTAAGCTATATATACTAGATCTAAACAATGTAGGGCAATGACTACTAAGAGAGTGGGGTGTGGTGGCTTAAGCCACAAAACAAAACGGGCTCCACAGGCTGCCACATCAGCTTTTCACTCACACTCAAAAATACCCCTTCACTCATAACACACCTTCACCTCTTCACTTGGGTCCCACTTCTAACTATTTTTTTTTCTTTCAATTTTTTTCACGCAAACATAATTTATTTCACACAAATTAAAAATACAATACATAAAAAAACATAAAATAAAATACGAAACATAAGAAAATTAAACGATACGAAACATAAAAACATAAAATTACAAAACTAATCGTCTGCACCAGCATCGTCTGCACCAGCATCTTGATATTTCCTCATTATTTTAGCTTGGTGCCTTTCAATGAAGGCTCGTTTATGAGGCGACAAGTTCGAAGTATCGATCATGAGAAACTTCATCTCTTCACACTTTTTGATAGCTAAATCTTTTTCCATCTGCACCTCGTACGCTCTTTGAGCAACATCACATTTACGTCTATAATCTTGAGAAACAAGTGACGATACAGACTCCGATTGGCTTCCCCCGGTGTTCCCCGACGTTTCAACCGATTTTCTCCATCAATCGGCTCCGCCGCATCCCATTTGGGGTACTCTTTCAAAATTTTCTACACGTTAGGGTATTGAAATTTTTTACCAACTCGCTCCAAGTACACCGTCTTCACAGTCTCGATAAAGTCAGCTTCATTTTCCCCGCTTTTCTGATTTTCCTGTTTGTAATAAGCGTTAAACCGTTGGCAATCACCGTGCATTCGGGCCCATTTCCCCGTCAACATATTTTTGGTACGCACCGGACCTGTTGTTCGGTCGTGGAAATCTTCAATAATCTTGTTCCAATAGATTTCATCCCGTTGGTCTTTTCCGATATTGTTGTCCTGCGAGTGCTCGATCCAAGCCTCGGCTAGCAAGATTTCTTCTTTGTCATTCCAACGGATATTGAGTCGCCTTGTTTCCATATCTTCATTTTCATCGCCCTCGTCCAATTCGACAACTTGTTGTTTCCCCGTCCTTTTTTGTTTTCGCTTAGGTTCACGGGGTTCTTGGGCTTGGGGTATTTTGAATTGTGGTTGTGATGATTGTTGTGAAAAAAATGACAGTTGTGAAAAAAAGTGTGGTTGCGTATTTCTTGGATTCGTGTAACCTTGAAACCCGTATTGTTGATTTTGATGATACGCCAATTGTGATTGATAAGCATGTTTGGGCGGTGACATTTGCGTTCCATAAGGGGGAAACGGTTGCGACGAGTTTGAGTGTTGGGAACCTGGGGTAGACGGATTCGATTGGTTTGGCAAAGATGAGTATTGTTGCGGGTTGGATTGGAGAAGATGGGTAAAATAACCTGGGTTTTGATCATTTGGTGGTTGAGACATTTTTTTTGTAATTAGAAGTTTGGAGAAGAGAAGTGCGTGTTAAAATGGTAAAATGAGGTGTTATTTATAAGGAAAAGTGGGTATAAATTATTTTTTTTTAATTAAGAAATATCCGTTTGAAAAATAACGGCTATATTATTTAAACATTTGTCTTTTTCCTTCGTCGTAGAACTGGCGAGGAACCTTTTTTTTGCAAGTGGCGAAGGTTGATGGTATGGTGGCGAGCCAAGTGGCGAGGCCACGTCGGAGTGGCGAGAGGGCTTCGCCACCACACCCTACCCTCTAAATGTAAATCAAGCCAAATAATTCCAATATTCATAGGAGTGGTACTTGTGGTGGAAAATACCAACTACATTGTTATTTTGTAATGTTTCTTTTTTTAGCGTCTTGTTAGTTTCTTAATAAATTTCGCCGTTAAAAAATATATGACTAATGACCAAGTAAATGAAAATTAGCTACATACTCATGGGTGTGCATCCTAATAACTATAGGCAGAGGCGGAGTCAGAAATTTTTCTTTGAGGGGGCACATTTCGATGATTTTTAGAAACTACATTAAAATATTAAAAATTGGTTCTTTGGGATGCCAAATTACAAAAAACCCCGGATATATAAGAAAATTTACACTACAAATTTTTTCGCTAGGCGGACACTTGCCCCCTGGGGCCCCTACTTGTCTCCGCCAGTGACTATAGGCGATTGATTAACTCACTTGTGGTGAAAAGATTATAACCACATTGGGAGCAAATGAACCACATATAGTGCTTAGATAAGCAGGTGAGGAAGCTTAGATGACAAGTTTAGATGTTAAGCCTCATTTACTATTTTTTTCGATATGGTAGTCATCTAAATTTTGCTTAAAATTAGATGTTATAGTTTTGTATAACGAATAAAAGAATGTTGTGAATTTAATCAGCATCCCGTTCAAGCTAATATAATTTTATGTTGGGGTTTGTTAATATATGCTCACTGGACGCATTAAAGTGCATTTAATGAAAATAAACTTTCTTTTTAAATCAAAAAATGCATTTAATGAACATTAATATACCCATAAATTACTTTGATTACATAGAAATTTGATATTAATAACCTTAAACCTCATACAATCATACTCATACATTAGTAGGGCTGTTCAAAAAATCCGAGAAACCGACGAACCGAGCCGAACCGCTCAACTCGAAATCGAAAAAACCGAAACCCAAAATAACTGAAACCGAAAAAACCCGCTTATCACGGTTCGGTTTCTACTTTTAGATATCCGCGGTTAACCGAACCGAACCGTCAGAATATACATGAAGTTTTTTTAACAAAATATTCAAATAATTGTACACGTATTAATCATATTATTGCATTACTTTTATTGTATAATGACTTTTTGCTCCCAGTGTAAGTATTACTAAACATCTATGTGTGAAAGTTGGTTAATGTGATTGTAATATAAAAACGTCGAATAAATATAATTTGTTAATATGTTATGTATGAATATATGAATGCAATTATTGTAACAGAATAACTTTTATACGAGTTTTACCTATTCAATGTCATTTAATTTTACTTATTCAATGTCATTTAATTTTACTAAAATCATTCTATACCATGTTATTGCTTACTAGCAGGGTACCCGCGCAATGCGGCGGCGGGTACCCCGTAATCAAATTTTTGGCGAGCGATATTTTTCGATTACATATTTTTTGTAATAACGACTTTACGATAATGATAACAATATTGTCCAAACCCCGAATTAGAAAATTCATTTGTGTAACCAGCATTTAATATTGATTTTTAGACTTCAATGGTATAAAATTTAATTATTTTTGAACATGTTTTTATTAAATTAATAATGAAGATGATCATAATGCCAACATTAAATTCAAGTTTTGTAACCGATGTGCTATATTAGCTTGTACAACGTGCATATAAATATGTATTACTTAAATATGTAGTATAAATAGCTTGTAAAATGTGCCTATAAATATGTATTACTTAAATAATTAATAAGAGAGAGATAACAATCTCTTTTATATGTAGTATAGATATGGTTAAACTCGATTAAATGTCTAAAAAATGGTGAAACCGTGACCCAACCGTGTAACCGCGCATTTGGGTACCCGCTAGCTGGATACAATACACGCTAGTACAGATCGGTTTCGTAGTAAAATTCATTACCTCGCCCCGCCGCATGGATAGTTAAAATCGTCCAACTCAACCAGCAACCGACAACCCCAGTCAGAGTGAACACTTATATAAATGAACATGTAACACCATAGACATTAGTACCACAAGCGAATAAATCACTCTCTTAAACCACACATCCATCTGACTAAAAAACAAGTGAATATAAGACTCACAAGATTAATTATGTGCATATTTTTATCTTATACAACGAGATGATCAGCGCGCGTGTTCACACACAACTTATTTTATATTCCTTTTCATAAACCAGCTAAAAAAGAATTGTGTTCTTCATTTCAAACCAGCAAAAAAAGAATTGTGTTCTTCATTTGTATGTTCTTCATTGGTAAATATTTTGATTAATGTAGCCTGTTAAATTACTATGGACTTTTTTATATGATCAGTTTTGATGGATAAGACTTTCAAAATTTAATATATGCTTTTTTTTTGGGAAAAAGGAATTTCCTCAGTAAAATAAATTTAATATATGGTCATGCATCAAACCACCCAAAAGTTACACTTCTATACATGCGAGTCCCATCTTTTCAACATTAAACTTCATTATTAATAGAGACAAGCATGATGTTTTAATTTTGATACCTAAAATCTATCGCAAATGACTTAAAAATGCATCGAAGTGTAGCCATTTTTTTTCTTATTAAATCACTAAACCTGGTGATTTCGTACATTGTGTGTAGCGGTGACCTACTTGACCTGCTGGAGCAGGTTAAGCTAACGATTGTTAGGTTTATCATTGCAACGTTAGTCCTTTAGACTAACGATCGTTTATCAAGGCTACATAAAATGACAAAAAGTGTCAAGTTAAATGACTTTTATTATTTTTAACGTTTTTACACGTTTTTACACACATTTCTATACACGTTTTTATACACACATTTTTATACACGTTTTTATGCATGTTTTTATACGGATTTTTATACACACATTTGTATACACGTTTTTATACACACTTTTAATTAATTTTTTTACACGTTTTTATACAAAAAATGTTAAATTAAAAGTGTAAAAAAAGTTAATATAAAAACGTGTAAAAAAGTTAAATTAAAAGTGTGTATAAAAACGTGTGTATAAAAATCCGTATAAAAACATGTATAAAAACGTGCGTATAAACGTGTGTATAAAAACGTGTATAAAAATGTGTAAAAAACGTATATAAATTTTAAAAATAATAAAAGTCATCTAACTTGACATTTTTTGTCATTTTATGTAGTCATGATAAACGATCGTTAATCTAAAAGACTAACGTTGCAATGATAAACCTAACAATCGTTAACTTAACCTGCTCCAGTAGGTCAAGTAGGTCACCGCTACACACAATGTACGAAATCACCAGGTTTAGTGATTTAATAGAAGAAAAAAAATGGCTACGCAGAACGATAAAAATGAACAAGTTCGATGCATTTTTAAGTCATTTGCCCTAAAATCTAATTCTAATCAATAAACTAAACAATAGTACATAAACTTATATCAATATTCATTCTACCTTATAATCAAACTCATACCATCAGTCACAACAAGCAAAAAAACCAAACAGCACCTTAAGTATTCATATACTTCTACAACAGTAGAACGTAACGCTCTTTTTGTACCAAGTGCATTTCTAACAAAAGTAGAGTACGAATATGGATTAAAAGTTTCATACTAAATCTGTTACCAACAATTACAGTATCAATAATTTATTATAACTGGCACCTTTTATGTTAAAATTTACATGAATGTGCCTTTGATTATAAAGAGTGAAAGATAACATAGAAAATGAGGCAGTAATTTACAAAGTTTCTTTTTGTGGCTATACTAATCTGAATTCTAATGTCTTGGATTTAAATTCAGGCACTAATATAATCTACCAACACTGATCGGTCTCCCATCGTTGTCCGGTATAAATTCCCGAACTTGATCCCATAGTGGCATATAATCTTCCCGATCGTCGTTCCAATCCATTACTAATTTTGAGATCATACAAAGCTCGTGTAGTAGGATCAGACAACGTAACATATGCATTATGAATATTAATAAAATCACAACCATCATTTTCATTTTTATCCATGTCACAATTAGCATCCGGATGATACCGCTTGGCCAAAGACCTATACGCACCTTTTATCTCAAAAGACGTAGCGTTACACTTGACATTTAAAACATCGTATAGACTTTTTTGTTTCGTCTTTATAGTTTCGACCATTGGTTCGTCTATAACCGCATGCATCGAGGCTTTTGGACCCTCTCGGCCCCGTGTAGAGAAATTTGAAGTAGATATAATTTTGCTTTGGGGAGACAAATTGCTACTACCATTTAGATATCGAAAAGTGGTTGCTCCGACTGAGGTAGTTATGGTTCCCGCCATATTTATGTTTAACAAATTAAGAGAAAATTTTGAGAATAAAAGGATTGATGGGTTATGAAAAAATAATAAGTATGAGGACTAATTTATAATCTAGCTGAGGGGTGCCAACCTTTAGTAGCTAATTCATATTTGGGCAAATTGCATAAAAATGTAGCCAACTTATCACTTTTTATAAAATTGCGTAGTCAATTTTTTTTTTATAAAATTATTTAACTTTTGAATTTTGACTATTGTATGTATTTTGCTCACATGTAATGACCAATTTACCCCTCACGGTTAATAGGTTGATTAAAAACATAGGGGTAAAATAGTCACCTAGTACATACAATAGACAGAATTTAAAAGTTTGGTCATTTAATAGGAAAAAAAAAGTTGACTACATAATTTTATAAAAAGTGGTAAGTTAACTACATTTTTATGCCCTAAATGGCGTTTATGGATTCGTGGAAGTCTGTCTTTAGGGAAGGCCTCTGTTTTAGTTAACGGGAGTCCGACTACTGAATTTCATTTATACCGAGGCTTGAAACAGGGGGGCCCCTTAGCTCCCTTTTTGTTTTTACTCATTATGGAGTCTCTTCACTTATCATTTTCCCGGGCAGTTGAAGCGGGAATTTTCAAAGGATACAAGATTGACCCTTCTACTACGTTGTCTCATTTATTCTACGCCGACGACGCGGTATTTATTGGTGAGTGGTCTCATTCTAACTTAAAGGGTATCATGAATATTCTTCGATGTTTCTCCTTACTTTCTGGTATGTCAATAAATATTCAGAAGAGTCATCTTCTTGGTGTCGGTATCCCAAATAATTGTGTGGCTGAAGCTGCTAAGTCTATTGGTTGTTTGATAATGAAAGCTCCTTTTAAATACTTGGGTATTTTAGTAGGAGATAATATGTCTTCTAAAAAGGCTTGGGACGAGACGATTAATAAGATGAAGAAGAGGTTGTCTAGGTGGAAACTTAATACCTTATCTGTCGGGGGTCGTCTTACCCTTCTTAAATCGGTTCTTGGCTCCACTCCTATCTACAACATGTCGATTTTCAAGGTTCCCAAATCTGTTCTTAATTATATGGAGAGTCTGCGTAGGAATTTTTTTAATGGCTTTCAAGAGGGTGATAGAAAGATTGCTTGGGTCAAATGGTCTAAGGTGCTTGCTTCTAAGAAATTCGGAGGGTTGGGAGTTTCTAGTTTCTTCGCTCTCAATCGGGCTCTTCTTTTCAAGTGGGTATGGCGCTACCTTTCTCATGATAACTCCTTATGGTCCCGAATTATATCAGCTTTACATGGCTTGAATGGTCATGTTCTTTCTGCTGCTTTCAATTCGACATGGAGCTCCATCATAACAGAAGTTAACTCCCTTAAAGTCAAAGGTGTCGATCTCATTTCTCATTGTAAGATTCGTGTGGGAAAAGGTACAGGTACAAGCTTTTGGAAAGATCTTTGGATTGGCGATAATCTTCTCAAGCTTTCTTTTCCTCGTTTGTTTGCTCTTGAAGAGAATAAAGACATATCGGTTGCTGATAAGATGAATACGTCTATCTCCTCTTCTTTTCGTCGTCATGTCCGAGGAGGTGTAGAGTCACAACAACTTGATCAGCTTTCGTTATTACTTGATACGGTTATTTTATCTAATATGGATGACAGATGGTTTTGGGACTTAAATGGCGATGGTGTTTTTCAAGTCAAGGATGTTCGATCTATGTTAGATGAGGCTTTTCTCCCTAAAATGGAAGTTCCTACTCGATGGATTAAAAGTATTCCGATTAAGGTAAACGTTTTTGCTTGGAAACTTTATCTCGATCGTTTACCTACTAGATCGAATTTGTCTCGTAGGAATGTCTCGCTTCCGTCTTTGGCTTGTCCTCTTTGTGATCACGTGCTCGAGGATTCGTCCCATTTATTCTTCGGTTGCTCTGTGGCGAAAGATATTCAGAAGTTAATTTGTAGATGGTGGAATTTGGATGTTCATCCTTATGAGTCGTACGAAGATTGGCTCTCTTGGTTCAAATCTATCCGTTTAGGTTCTAAGACGAAAGAGGTGTTGGAAGGCGTGTTTTACGTTTCTTGGTGGAGCCTTTGGAACTTCAGGAACCAATTCCTTTTTGCGTCTCCTATTCCCCGAAAGGATGCTATTTTCGACAATATTGTTTTACGCTCTTTTTATTGGTGTGTAGCTAGATGTAATAGAACTTTGAATTGGGTTAGTTGGCTTCAACACCCTTTTTTGATTCCTTTATAATTTTCTAGCTCTTTGTTAGTGGTTCTAATAAAGTCGTCGTTAAAAAAAAAACTACATTTTTATGCAATTTACCCTTTATATTTATATAGTGTTTCCGTCTTAATATAAATGTCCATCTTTCTGTTGTGTTGTATTACAATAAATGTTTATTTTTTTATTTCCACCAATTAAAAGAAATATTAGTGGATCGGACAAGAATAATATTTGATTGATAGACACTCTAGTTAGTAGGGGTGAGCAGAAACCGCACCGCAAACCGCAAACCGCATCAAAACCGTAAAAACCGTACCACGACAAAAACTGGTGGATCGGTTTCTAAAAATAAGAAAATCCAAATTTGCGGTGCGGTTTCGGTTTTACTCGTAAATCCGCACCGCTATACCCGAACCGCACCGCAATTGCTGTAAATAATAATTTTAATAAAAATATTTTAAATTTTTACTAATTATCTCTCAAAAATTAAAGCACATGGCTTTTAAAAATGCGGGGTTTCTTTGGGCTAAAAAATATAAAGTAGATTTAGGGGTGTGGTGCGGATGCGGTGTATTTACAGTTTTATCAGTTTTATATTTTTCGTTTTACTAATTAAGTGTTTATATTTTTAGTTTTATCTCATATGAATATAATTATAATAGTGTATTTGCATTGAGCCCAAAATTACTATTTGGTTCAAGCCCAAAATATTTATTGGGTTCAAGCCCAAAATTAAAAAATAGCCATATGTGGTGTGGTGCGGTTAAAACCCGAAAATTCGCAATTGAAAACCGCAAAACCGCAAACCGAAACCGCAGGATCCGCATGGTGCGGTTTATACTTTTATAGAATCCGCAATTGCGGATGTGATGTAGTTTTTGCCAGAATTCGCACCGATCCGCACCATGCTCACCCCTACTAGTTAGTGAGAAATCTAAAACTTTGTACAAAATAAAAGTAAATATTTATTTTGGTACATAAGGTGTCACACCCCCAAACGGGGCCTAGTCGGAATACGTGTCCGAGGGCGTGACGTCATAACAATCCGATCACAAAGCAAT
>BQNB010067786.1:0-34069 GCA_026074375.1 Tanacetum coccineum | reverse complement strand
AATTCTACCTTGATCAATGGTAAAACGTGTTATCTAAACTATAACAAGGAATCAAAGATCCTTAAGGCTAAACCAACCAAACCCTAGGCGTCTATAATAAAACTCACGCCTAGAACACACACACACACACACTTTCTTGGTGTTTACATCTTGACACATAGAAAACTATACGACCTATATCTCTTTATAAACTAGAGATATTAGGTTTACAAAGGATAAGTATTAAGAAACAACTAAATTTTCCTAACTTTTATAATTATCTTCCTAGAAATCTTCTATAATCTTCCATCATTTGAAGAATTCCTCCTTTGTCTTTAAAGTCCTTCATCTTTCATATGTTTTGTCTTATCAACTCAAATATAATTCCCAACAGTTTTGTTTCGATCGTAGGGAATTTTCGTAGGTTTTATATTAATTCTAAAAATAAAGGTTGCATGTCCTTTAGCAAGCGCTCCGAGACCGCTTCGGTTTGTTATACTAAACCACTAGATTCACTAAAACACTGGAACAACAGCTTTTGCTTTTCCACTTTCTGTTTCGTGGCATAATAATAAAACATTGAAAAATAACCCCCATCCCACATCGACTAAATTTAATGCGGAAGTATGTGACTTTCTTGCTACTCATACTGCTCTATTTCAGAAGTTTCCAGAGACCTTCTTATGCTTTATCGGCATAAGTCGTTATTATGAGTTTGATGATGATGTATATCCGGTCTTCTTGACTAATGACGATGAGGGTGGGTGTTCTTTGTTTGCCTATTGTAATTTGTTTCTTGTTACTGTATTTGACTCTTTTCATTTTATACAGAGATGGATTTGTTTGCTTTTATTAACCATGTGGATCCCACCAAGGTACGGATAGGCGAGAAGCAAATCGAGGAAGGAAAAACTCTGTTGCTTAAGTCTACCAAAGGCTGTGTGGTTCCGCTTATTGGTGTTAACGATCAAGGAGACCAAAATGATGATGTTCAGGATGATGGAAACCAAAATGATGATGTTTTGGATGCTGGTCATGATGTGAATGAGGAGGGTGTTGCTGATGGTCAGGAAAATCTTGTTGAAGCTGACATTGTTTGTATAGAGGATGAGGTTCTATCTATTGTTGCTGAGAAAGCCAAAGGGTCTAGGAAGAATAGGAAAGCTACCGGAAGGGCTAGCGGTTCTAGCCTACCTCCCAAGAAATTGAGAGCAGACCATGGTACCTTCGGTGCTGGTGCTAGTACTGGTGGAAAATTTGTTGCTGCACTTCAGGGCTTATTGGAGAGCGGTACTTTGCTTGTTGAAGTTGGTGATGCAGCGGTGACTACATTGCTGTTTATTACTTCCTCTTTGTTCCTTACACCGAAACGTGAGGGGGATGGACACACAGATTCTGCTACTGGTCCTGATCTGCTGACTCAGCACCTAGCGGAGAGGTTTATAGTTCTTTCAGACTCTCCTTGGCATTCTAGTTCAAATGCTGCGGATGTTGAGGTTTCTTCTATAGCCATGTCTCTTGTTCCGGATCCTCCTATAATGACCACGGCCATTGCTACTACGGTTGTTGCTGATATCTCTTTTGTTCTGGTGCCTAGGTCCAGCGATAAGCTGCTGTATACGAGCATTTTTACGGATTCTACTTCTGCTGGTATGGTAGGACCAGATATTGTTGGACCCTCTTAGCCTGCTAGGACAGAGCTCTCATCGGATACCTTTTATGTTTACCAAGATATGGACTGACACCCTCCAGCAGATATATGTTCCCAAGTGGGACGTGGTTAATAACTCTGCCCTTGATGACGCGGAGGTCTGTCGCAACATGGTTAATCATCTTGCTCCTCCCAGGTTCTTTTCCCAGCTCCGTGCCATGGATTATGAGCAGTTGTTTATGGAGTTTAATGTTGGGGTGGCACGCCAGACGTGCCTTAGCGCTGGAGTCAGGTTGCGATCTAAACATAATTATAGGGAAATGAAGAAATTTAAGAATAGGTGTCAGTGGCAGACTGACTTGATAAAGGAAAAGGATGCTGAGATTGCGAGTTTAAAGGCTTAGTTGTCTCTAAAAAAGTCAGAGGCCGCGGAGGCAATTCGTCTCCGCGGTCAAGTTTATGTTGCTGAGGCCACGGAGGCTACTCGAGTTGCTGAGCTGAATGATTTAAAAGAGCGGACTATGGCTCTTGAGGGACAGGTCGCGACTCTTGAGTCCGCGGTCGTTATTAAAGATACCGAGCTTGCGTCCTCTAATACTCAAATTACTAAACTGACTCAAGATATGTCAAACGTTCAGCTGTCCTGCAATGAGTTTAGTATCAAGGCTTATTCTCTTGAATCTGAAAAAGACAAACTTGCTGATCAAGTATCTACGTTGGAGACCACATGTTTTAGGCTCCGTGATTAGGTCTCAGGTTATGAGCTCTTCAAGGAACAATACGAAGTGGTACAAGATGAACAAGTTAAGATCCTAGTGATAAGGTGGCAGGTATTGATGCCGACTTTATGGGGATGTCCCTTCACCTAGATGAGGAGTTCTATCCTCGTTTTTTGACTACTATTTCTGGACGGAGGTGGATCCTTAGCCGCATCCTTAGACTTATGGTTATGAAATGCCTTCAATCTTTAGAGTATCTTGTTGCTTTGGGAGGAGCGATCGGTCGTGCCATTGACAAAGGTATGCAAGATGGGCTTACGTCTGGTATTATTCAGGGGAAAACCGGACGAGGCCTTGCTGATGTTGCTGCTTATAACCCTTCTGTGAAAGCCAATTATGTTTCTGCTGTGAATGCCCTGTGTGCTGTAGATTTCCTTCTTCTTGCTCAACTGGCCTCCCAAAAAGATGCAAGCATGTCTGACATTATGGATCTCTTTCGTTTGAAAGGTCCTGTGGCCAAGACTCCAGAAGCTAACCAATTACAACCCTCTCTTGAGCAACTTATGCTTCCTATTCTGTCTGGAGGACCAAGTGGTTATTAGAGAGACTTCTTTGTCTTTTTCTATGGACATTATTCATGCCCGTGTTCAAAGGATTCAAGGATATGTTGCGTCTTACTGCCTATCCCTTTCTGATGTTATGGTTCCTTTGATTGAGCCTTTGTCTGCTGAGAATTTGATTGGTGAAGCAAGTACTTCCGGGGTTCCGGCAACAGCTACGACTACTGCCTTGTCCACTACTTTCATTCCGACCAGTTTCGTCCCTCCAATATTTATGGCTGATTATGAAGTTTCGGGGACGGGGCCGTCTACTAAAGTTCCCTCTCCCCTAAAGATTGTGTTTGAGAAGGAGGAGTTAGAGACTACACCGGAGCATGGTACATCCAATTAATCCTGTTTCTGTTGTAGAGTTTTCTGTTGTGACCCTATCTTTGCATCGCGATCGCATGTGACCCTTTTATAGCTGTTTTTTGTACTTAAACAATTTTATTATACTTTGTATGACCGTTGTATAATACTTAACAGTTTGTGTTTTGTTAGTATTTTTGTGTTGCTATCTTTTAATACCGCAGCTATACATTTGCAGTGATAGTCTTAGTTGAATATTTGTACATGAGTTAATTATTAGGCTGTTTATCCTTGTATTATGTGAAATAAAAACTTTATTCATGGGGTCATGCCCCTTTGCGCGCGCGTCTTACCAATCAGATAATATGTAAATAACTTTGAAAAGTAAAAGAAAAAATAAAGTTTTAAATAAGTTTATGAAGTTAGCTAGGCTTCACATTTCATTCATTAAATTAATACAAAACCGAGCACAGGATTGGAAAGAGGGTGGAAACCCAAAGCCAAAGGCGTTCTCATCTTAGTGGGACAACCCAACCAAGTTAATGGGCCAAGTCAGCCCGTTAAGCCGTTAAAACTAAGCCATTTATCATTAAAAAAACCCAAAAACCCAAAATAAACAAAAAAGGGCCAAACGGCACAAAAGCCCAATCCTTAACCCATAACCCTGTTAAAACCTTTTACACCACCAGTCGTTGGAGATTTACACCGTTAGTCCCCAAGGACTAACACCGTTAGTCCTTAAACCAAACAAACCCTTAACACCCGTTATCCTTTAACCCCCAATTTTGAAATATAATTAAATACCCCAAAAATGGCGGGAAGGCCCAAAATGAGCCACAACCCTCTTCCCTATTGTACGATTGGCTTTCACACACTTCTCCACACTCCTGACACACGTCAGTGCCACGTGGGCACATTCAAGGCATCCTATTGGACAAGAAAACGCGTAAACAGTAGGGACAAAGTCAAAGTGAAGTTTTAATGGTGATTGGCAATGATTATTGCTTTCCATAAGCAATTATGGAATGATTGGAAGGATTGAAGGCTGTGGCAATCTTATCTCACCACACAACCTTATAAATAGAAGAAGATTTCAAGGAAAGCATTATCTTTCACAACTTTTATTCCTGCAAATTTACTTTACTGTTTTATGTTTACCTATTTTCAAGCTTTGATTTAAGCATCTTTACCTTTCAAGCATTGTACTCTTAAAGAATCAATCAATAAAAAGTGAGTTCTCAGTTTAATTTTACAGTTTATTTAATGTTTTGCTTATTTCTGTCTTATTTGTGCTTATTAATGCTTTTTAATGTCTTTTATTACTATTTGGAACTTATTGATAGTTTAAATCTCCCTTGTTCCTGTTTTGATATAATCTGTCTAAATAAAGCTTAAAATAGCTTATTTGGTTTGCTTATTATTAAGTGCTTATCAGTGGTTGAATTTTGCTTATTAATGATTAATATTCTTAGTTAAACATCTGTTTTCGAAAATCCTAACTTAAATCAGTCCTTAATAGTTCAAAAATGCAAAAAGGAATTTTAAAGGGGTGTTTGGCTTAACAGTATTAATCATAGGTTAATACTGCTAAGGATTTTGTCTTTTCAAAATCCATTTTAGATTTGTTCTAAATCATTTTCTAAACAAGTTTATTCAATTTTGTTCCAAGTTGTGTTAAGTTCTCAAGTTTTCATAGTTGTTTCTTAAAATCTGAGAGATTTCTAAGTTTGAATCTGTCAGAGTTTGATTTTGGATTAAGAAGTCTTAGGATGTTGTTCTTTTGTGTTTGAACATACTCAAAATCATCCCTAGAACCTGGAACCTTAAGACCTTTTACTGTTTCATTGAGTTTTAAAGTTTTTGATATTTTTGTCTTGGGTTTAAGCATTTCAGTTTTGAAATACCCTTTTGGATCTTTATTTTTAGCAAGTTATAACCTGTTTTATGGTTCAAATTTGGATTTTATAAGCTCATTGGAGTCCAAGGCTTATCTATTTTAGCTTTTTAGTGGCTTAAACCATCTTTCAAGTGCTTATTTATAGGGCTGCAAAAGCTATCTTCGACTTTTTCTTAATCTTAAAAAGAAATCACAAACAGTAAACTGCCTGTTTTTAGTGCTATTTTCTAGCTTATTTAGTTGTTTAAAATGAATTCTATTGGCTTATTCTAAGTTTAGGTAGTTCAGGCTTGAGCTTATTTGAGGATTTACCCATAAGCTTATAGCTTTTGTCCCTTAAATCTTAGCTTAAAGTTTCCTTAATAGGTTGTTTACAATATAGCTTTAAAAACCTTAAGTGTTTAGCATATTCTGTCACTGATTTTTTTTCTTATTCTAGGCTTATTACTGTCTTTCTTAAAAAGTTGTTTTACAAAACACGCTTATTTAGGCTTATTAGTTAAGTGTTAAAAAAAGTTTTTTTTAAAAAAAATAAATTTTCAAAAAGGTAAGGACTAGGACTCGAACCTGAGACTTCACCCTCAACACACACATGCCTTAACACCACTCTCCACTACCAACTTGCCCTTGGGTCTTTTCCATTCATTGTTTGTTTCATTTATTATTCAAAGGGTGTTTAGTGTTTTGCTCATTCGAGCTTATTAGCTGATTTACAGCTTATTCTTAAAAGCTTCTAGTCTAGTTTTATTTTTCTTAGGATTAGATCTGTTAAAAGTACTTTTCCTTTTTTTTAGATTTTTATAAATTAGTTTAGCATTTTTAATAATATTTTTAGATTAAAAATGTTTTTAATTTATAATAAATTAAATAAAAGTCAAAAAAATATAATTCTTTTTTCTAAAAATTTTATTAATCATTTAGGTCTTTTAAAAATTAAATTTGCTTTTCTAGGGTTAAAATTTGAAGTTTTAGGTTTTAGGCTGCGTTTTAGAATCTCGTTAACGTTTTTTCGTGATTATTTCATAATTGCTTAAATTGATGCTTTCTTTTGCGTTGTTTTTGCATTATCATTGTAGAAATTAGAAACCAAAATCAAAATCTTAATCTATTCAAAATCCCGATCACAAATTTCAACACGATGTTCAATTCACGTCTCGTTGGAACATTAACGACCCGGGAAACGACTAGAAGGGGTTACTTTCGAAGTCGATACTTCCGGAATTATATTTTATTTGTGAGTTGGTTTATCGCTTGTTAAAATTGATTTGCCGATTTACCTATATTATATACTAATCAAACCAAATCTTAATCTATTCAAACACCCCCAAATCCAGATACAATTTCAACCACCGATGTTCACAATTCACGTCTCATTGGACACATAAAGACTCGGGCGGAAACACGATTTGAAAACGTCACTTCGAAATCAATACTTCCAGAATTATATTTTATTTGTGAATTGGTTTATCGCTTTGGTTAAAAGTGATTTGCTAATTTATATATATATATATATATATATATATATATATATATATATATATATATATATACTATTGACACGATCAATTTTTGGCGCCGCTGCCGGGGAGGCTGTGTTACGAATTTTAAGTTATCGTTTGAAGATTATTTTTTGAAGATCCTTCCTCGGAAGTTATTCTTGGTTTTGTGAATATTTTCGTATAAAAAAATACAAAAAGATTATAAAGTAATCAAAAAATACAAAAAATTAAAAAACAACAAAAGAAATCGAGTTGTCAATTGTTAAATCGGCTCACCTTTAGGATTACAAACTATAAGAGAGGTATAAGGAGGGTTGATCCAACGAACTTCGACCCGAAAGGAGAAGGTTTTTAAAACGCTTCGCGCTTACCCGCTCCTCCGCTTCTTTGTGCATTTTTCTAGAGAGCTACCGTGCACCTTTGACTTCCGGTTGCCAAAAAGAATTTGTGTGTTTAATTTTTTATAAAAGATTTGTTTTTAGTGCATGGCCACTCGTTCGTCAGGTCTAGTTGTCGAACCGTCAACAACTCCTAGAAGACGTCGCAATAAAAAAACATTCCCAACAAGTCGATCCGGCTATTGTTGAAAAACCCGTAGTTACGATGGCCGATACACGTACTATGGTGGAATTGCTCCAAGCACCCACCGAGGGTTACGGAGATGCGATCGTTATTCCCGCTATTCTAGCGGAGAATTTTGAGCTTAAACACGGATTACTCAATCTTGTAACGTCTAAGAAATTTTGCAGTTTTGAGAAGGAAGATCCTCATGCTCATATTCGTTGGTTCAACAAGATTACTTCAACGATTAAGTATAAAGATGTGCCTAATTCGTCGATTAATCTTATGCTTTTCCCGTTTTCCATCGAGGAGGCAGCCCGGATTTGGCTCAAAAAAGAACCCCCTCGCTGTAACACCCCCAAAAATTTGTTTCTAAATTCATTAACCAATTCTTCCTCCTCAAAAACCAAAATCTCGTAATGATATACGAATTTTCAGCAACTAAGATGATTTGATTAAGTCATTTTGTGAGCATGAGATGATTCAAAATATCCTTCGAGCATGCCCACATCACGTTCAACAGAATGTAACACCAAATTGATACTTTCTATAATTCCTTAACATCAACCGATCAAGATTCGTTGAATGCAGCCGCCGGTGGCAATCTTTTGACTAAGACTCCTAAGGATACCTTAACCCTTATCGAGAATAACTCGAAAGTTCGCACTTCACGAAACAGATCGGTTGTTGCCAAAGTGAGTACGAACACTTCTACCTCGGGTCTTTCACCTGATGTTGCTGCACTCACCGATGTCGTTAAGGCTTTGCTTCTTAAAAATACAACCCCTCCTCCAGCTTCCATTAAAGCGGTTGAAGAGAGTTGTGTTACTTGTGGTGGTCCACACCCTTACTACCAGTATCTTGCCACCGATGGCAATGCTTCAGGTTATCAAGATAATATTCAAGCATATGTTTCTGCAGCCGCAGTAAACTATAATCAGGGAAATGCTGGACACCGTCCTCCGAGTGTAGCTCATCAAGTTCGACCACCCAGTTTTCCACCAGTTCAAAACAATCAAAACCGAGGAAATAATTACAACCCAGGAAATTCGACTTACCGAGCTCCGACTCCACCAACTCAAGCTGCTCCGTTAAATGAACTCGCAAATTACATGAAATCCAAAAAACAAACATTGTGTTGTAGCCATACTAGCCAACTAATAATGTCTATTCTAGCCAACATTGATCGATATTTAGAACCCCATTAGAGATGTTTACCCTGTATAACAAACATAAGTAAATAGCTGTTAAACCACGTACATTGACATCCATTTCAAGGTAAGTACTAAAAACATGTGATTATGTATAAGTAAGTGCATACGTTCTATACCTATTGTCAGTTTTACTCAAACACTTAAAAATTCAAGTATCGGTAGAAAATTATTAGAGTATGAAGAAGGTAACCTTGGGAACATTGACAACCTTTAGAGCAGCTTGAACAATTACGCCCAATTTGATTTCTTCATGATGGGGAAATATTTGTTTATAACATAAATTTATTCGACAAACGAAGGTCTAAGAATGCCTTAATGAGCCAGACTAGCAGTTGTCCATATAGTCTACACGATCATCCGATACAAACTGCAAAAGAGGTAAAGCTTATCGTAAAATAATGAAACCGGTAAATGTGCAACATATGGTTAAAATTGACTCTAGTATGAATGTAGGATGAAGAAATAATAAAAGATGCATGAATAGATAGTTGTGCGACCTCACATTTTCAATAAGGAAAAATCCATGATGTCCTAACGTCAGAGGTGGTATATTGGCGGGTTATGTAACGGGTCAATTACGGTGGAACCAAAATGGGTTATTTATAGAAAGGGTCGAGAGGTTGGCTTGAAATAAAAAACACTCGTTCTATCCATTAACAATTAATGTGCAAACTATGAGTTTGAAAGCGGAATGATTACAACAATAATCTTGATATTTAAACAGAACAATCTGCAAATTTGTATGATTGTATGCTTTAAGAATAGACTTTAAGCAACTTTCAAACCATTATGTCATCTCTTTTCTATTGTTTCTTTTAATGAAACAAACATGCGAGCTATGCAAAATCAAATCACTAATATGATAACTGAGTTAAAAAACGAATTTCAGACCATGATATTGCAACAAAACAACAAGCTGGAAAATATGTTGAGCAATTATTTTCAAATGAACAAACCTCCGAGTTCGGGTCCTCTTCCTAGCAATACTGTTGCTAACCCGAAAGGTGACTTGAAAGCAATCACCACCCGAAGTGGTGTTTCTTACGATGGACCTCCAATTCCTCCTCCTTTCTCTTCTTCTCCCAAGGTGGTGGAAAGAGAGCATGAGGTAACAAAGGATCCGGTGCAACCATATACCGAAAAAGTCCAACCTCCAGATGTCCCAACTCAAGCACCAACCTCTGAGCCTGTTAATGCTCCTAAGCCTAAACCGAATTTACCTTATCCTTCGAGACTCAATAACCAAAAGCTCCGAGAAAGAGACGACCATCAAATGATGAAGTTTCTTCAAAATCTTTTCAAAAGCTCACACTTCGATCCCCCTTTTAAGGCCCCCCCCCCCTATACTTCACGGATGCTTTACTCTACATGCCCAAATTCGCTTCCACATTCAAGAATCTTCTCAGCAATAAGGAGAAATTATTTGAATTAGCCAATACACCGGTGAATGAGAATTGTTCGGCGGTTATCCTAAAGAAGCTACCCGAAAAACTGGGAGACCCCGGTAAATTCCTCATTCCATGTAATTTTCCAGAGATAGTTGAATGCTTAGCCTTGGCCGATCTTGGTGCAAGCATCAACTTGATGCCTCTCTCCATATGGAGGAAGCTTTCACTCCCCGAACTTACTCCTACTCAAATGATTCTTGAGCTTGCGGACCGGTCCACTACTAGACCAACCGGCATTGCCGAAGACGTCTTTGTGAGAGTAGGAAAGTTCCATTTTCCAGCCGACTTTGTAGTCGTTGATTATGTTGTCGATCCTCGAGTTCCCTTAATTCTCGGGAGACCCTTTTTGAGGACGGCACGAGCTTTGATTGATGTTTACGGTGAAGAATTAACTCTCCGAGTGAGTGATGAAGCCATAACATTCAAAGTTGGTAACACTTCAAGATACTCCTACAATGATGCTGAATCAATTAACCGAATCGATGTCATCGATATAGCTTGTGAGGAGTATTCTCAAGAAGTGTTAGGATTTTCTGACAATTCCAAGAGTGGCAATCCCACTCTAATTTCTGAACCAATCATTGCTAAATCTTCACCCTCCCTTACTCCATTTGAGGGAGGTGATTTCATTCTAGAAGAAATTAAAGCGTATCTTGCAAGTGACTCAGTTCCACCGGGAATTGATGATGCTAAATTTAATCCGGAGGGAGACATTCGTCTAATTGAAGAAATGTTAAATAAAGACCCGTACTCTCCTCTCCCTCCGAAGGACTTAAAGTGTGAAGAACTTAAAAGCGTTAAATCCTCAGTTGATGAACCACCAGAGCTTGAACTCAAGGACTTACCTTCTCATCTCGAGTATGCATTTTTGGAGGGTACCAATAAATTACCCGTCATTATTGCTAAAAACTTGAAAGACGAAGAGAAGGAACGCCTCATAAAGGTTTTAAAGTCTCACAAGCAAGCAATTGCTTGGAAACTCTCTGACATTAAGGGTATTGACCCGCAATTTTGCACTCACAAAATCTTAATGGAGGATGACTTTAAACCGGCGGTCCAACATCAAAGAAGGGTTAATCCAAAAATTCATGAAGTTATCAAAAAGGATGTTGTAAAACTCCTTGATGCCGGATTGATTTACCCTATCTCGGATAGTCCGTGGGTTAACCCCGTGCATTGTGTACCCAAAAAGGGTGGAATGACCGTTGTGATTAATGAAGATAACGAGTTAATTCTGACTAGGTTAGTTACCGGGTGGCGTGTTTGTATTGACTATAGGAAACTTAACGATGCTACCCGAAAAGACCATTTCCCATTACCCTTCATGGACCAAATGTTAGAACGATTAGCTGGGAATGAGTACTATTGTTTCTTAGATGGATTCTTTGGGTATATCCAAATCCTTATTGACCCGCAAGACCAAGAGAAGACAACTTTTACTTGCCCTTATGGAATGTTTGCCTATCAACGTATGCCTTTCGGCTTATGTAATGCTCTTGGCACCTTCCAAAGGTGCATGATGGCAATTTTCTACGACATGATCGAGGAAACAATGGAAGTCTTCATGGATGATTTCTCGGTCTTTAGGGATTCCTTCTCATCTTGCCTCTCCTATTTAGACAAAATGCTCAAAAGGTGCGAAGACACCAATCTTGTTCTAAATTGGGAGAAGTGCCACTTCATGGTCAAAGAGGGCATTGTCCTCTGTTAGGATTATGAAAAAGAATCGGTTGCCCCGTGTATCATTTAGAATATCATAGCTCGTAGTCCGGTAGTTATCGTAATACTTATGGAATTGGGTCGGGTCTTTTACCCACATGTAAGCCTACTCCATAGCCCGTTAGGGGCATCCATAACATTGTATTTATACCCCTTTCCAGCCATGGTAAGGGGTTGGTTGTTCATTCTATCATACACACACATAAGGTGGATTTTCTCTCACTAGAACTCACTTTCTCTCTCTAAGATAAGTTGGCCAGCCCTTAGATCATTCATTGTGTTATGATATCCAATATACTTCAATTGGTATCAGAGCCCATCGGATGATTAGCTAGATTGTGTGTGCGTTTTCTTGGTTAGATTAGATCAAAAGTTTGGTTTTTGAAGGTTTATGGTCTCATTCTTGACACTCTTTGATTCTCACATTTGTGGTGTTAAAGTTGGTGTTTTTATAGTTGTTATAGCCTTCTAGGATCAAGTTGTGCAAAAGAAACCAAGCAAAAACGTTCAAAAGGGTGATTTTTAGGTGTTTTTAGGTGGAAAAAGTCATATTTTTCATCACTGCGTTTTGTCTCTCTGGCAAAATTCTTCATTGCGTTTTGTCTCCTGCGTTTTGTCAGAAAAAGGACACTGCGTTTTGTCATTTTGTGAAGGACAAAAGTACTGCGTTTTGTCTTATTAGGGACTGCGTTTTGACTACTGCGTTTTGTCTCTGCGTTTTGTGTCACTGCGTTTTGTCTCAAGATCCTGCGTTTTGGTCACTGCGTTTTGTCTCAAGTTCACTGCGTTTTGTGTCACTGCGTTTTGTGTCACTGCGTTTTGTCTCAAGATCCTGCGTTTTGGTCACTGCGTTTTGTCTGACTTCACTGCGTTTTGTGTCCTGCGGTTTGTCTATAACAGGTTGCGATTTGCCACTGCGATTTGCTACATTGAAGACTCTTTTCTAAGTCAAACTAAACGTTATGCTGCCCAAATTTTGTCAGATCTTGCGGTTTGTCTAAGCACTGCGTTTTGTCTATTGAGATTTGCCTCTTTAGACTGCGATTTGACTAATTTGAAAAGACCTTTCCTGCGTTTTGTGGAGAGAACCTCTGGCAAATTTTTTTCTTGACTGCGATTTATCTTAGCTCTTCACTGCGATTTGTCTTAGCTCTTCACTGCGATTTGTCTTAGCTCTTCACTGCGATTTGTCGTAGCTCTTCACTGCGATTTGTCTACCTCATCTTGCCTTTTGCTACGTGAACTCACTTCAACCAAACCAAACCATACTTAAACAACATATCACCTAATCTAACAATCAATCACCACTTTTAACATACAATCACTAATCATTGTACCGATCCAAAGCTTATCATAACACATTCATTCATTCAATCATGTCGACTACTTCAGATGACATTCAAGCTGCCGGTTCCGATACCCGCCCTCCGATGCTTGATAGGACTGATTATGAGTCGTGGGCACAACGTTTTCGATTGTATTGCAAGAGTAAGAAAAATGGGCATCTCATACTTCAGTCTATTGATGAAGGCCCATTTCGGATGGGCATGTTCAGAAAAAAACTTGGTGTAACAGTTGAAGGGGAAGTCATGTTTGAACCCGAACGACCTAGAACGTATGCCGATCTTGATTACCATGAGCAGGAAAGATACAAGGCTGACTTCCGTACTACTATATTCTTGCTTGAAGGGTTGCCTAAGGACATCTATATGCTCGTCAACTATATCACATAAGCCAAAGTAATTTGGAATGATATCAAGATGCTTATAGGCGATACTAGGTTGACAAAAGATGTGTGTACAAGACCTGAGGTACAAGATCCTGACAATGATATAGATCATGTTGGTAAAAAACATGAAGTACATGAGATACACTACGAAGTACAACAGACAAACGTTCTTGATTCAGATAGTGCTGATATGGGTAATAGCAATATTATTCCATATGAACAATATGTGAAGCACTACGAAGGTCTTGTTATACCTAGTGGTGAATCTTCTGTTCCAAATGATGCTTATGTGATGCATGAGAATAGTGCATATGTTCCTGATGACTCATTAACCACTAAACTTAATATCTATAAGGAACATGTGGCCATATATGAACAACGTGCAAAATTTGAACTAACTGACCGTAAACAAAAAATGGATGATCAAATACGTATGTTTATTTAAGAACGTAATTTTAGGGAAGAAAAATTGAAAAAGGAGTTACACTCTTTACAGTTACAACTTAATCACACCATCCACCATAAAAAGATAATGCAAGACAGTGTAAATACGTTGCAACGGGATTTCAAACAAAAAGAAATGAAACTCTTAAATGATTTTTCTCGATTAAAAATGTTAAAGAATAAACTTAAAAACAAGCTATACGCACAAGATCAATCCATTCAAACTATTCACATGATGCTAAAACCTAAAAATTTACATGACCATGATGATGTAACGGCCGTAGGTGCCCAGAACCCTTTTTACCTAAGAAAGGCCAAAGTGGCTCAACCAACACTTTATGATGGTGATGAAATTCTCAAAACGCATCATGTCCCTGTAAGTGTTACATCATCTGAGGAAGACCTAGAGATTGCTGAGATAACAAGGCAGAAAATGAATGAAAAAATGAATGACCCTGTGTGTGTGTGGAAAAGAGGATTAAAATCATACCTCCTAATTATTCCAAAGAAAATTTTCTTGCTACGTTCACACCACAGACCCAACTTACCCCCGAACAAGTGTTTTGGTCTAATGACCTCCTTAAGCAAAGAGCCGAAGCTCTAAAAACAAATTCTCCACCCTTGCCAATTTTACCACCTGCGACAGTGTATCCTCCCAATACTCCTGTCCATCTAGTCCCCCGAACACTTCTAACTACAAGTCAAGTAAATATGGGTCTGTATGTAATTACTCAACTTTTTTGGGATTTTGAGAAAACTTATAAAAAACGAATTACGCCAACGGGAATAACTGAAGGGGAAAAGGGTTTTGAACAAACAAAACGGTGTTACTTAACGGAAGTCATTCCATTTTTAAATCTACTCAAAGAACATTATGAAGAAGTTCAAAGGTCACTTGTTAAAGAAGTTAGAGCTATGAAAGCAGTTTTTAATAATATGGAAGCTGAAGTGGACCAGAATGCCATTGACAAAAAATGTGGGGAGATTGGACGTAAAAATCTCCTCATCACGAATGAGAATTTAATTGCTAATTGTATTGCCCAGGATGTGTTCTATACTGTTACTGATTCTGCGTTAAATGCATCTCGATTTCATGATTTATCTGTTGCTTATAATGTTGCAAAGACTCGTACAGTTGAGCTAGAAGCTGAGAATTCCAAATTACGTGACAAAATTCAAAACAATGACCATGATAACATGGTCAAGCATTTTTCTAAATTAGAGATTGATAACCTTAATTTACAATTAAAATATCAGCATCTAAAAGAATGCATTGACACTTCGAACTCGAAGACATCTAAGGGTGCCCCTGAGTTTGATGCAGTTTTTGAATTAAACAAAAAGGATGATCAGCTTCAAGCTCACAGAAATACTAACCGCAATTTGAAAGCTCAAATGTCTCAATTGAAAGCTAACAAGAGTGATGTGATTGGCACCCATGAGCCAACGTCTCTAGATTCTCAGCATTTAAAATTCCAAGACACTGTTACAAAATTACAAGAGCAAAATGATTTTTTTCAAGCTGAAAATACAAAGGTTAAATTGCATTACCAAGAGTTATTTGACTCGATTTAGGTAACACGTGTTAACCATATTGAAAAGATAACTTCTTTGCTTAATGAGATCGAGAATCTAAAGACTCAAGTGAAAGGGAAAATGCCAGTCATCACCAGTAACTGTGTTGTATCAAAGGTTTCTGATGGTAAGGTTCTTAAATATGTATATGCTAACAAAAAGGAACCCAGACAATCTTGGGGATCCATAGTTCCCGATGTTCCATCTTCCTCTCTCGATGAATGCATGTCATCTAAATTGTTCTCTGGTATTTGGACTCCGGCTGCTCCAAGCATAAGACCGGGATCGCTCCCAGCCACCAATTTTGCGTCATAAATTTTAGGTAACAATCAAGATCGGAAATGATCACGCAGAAAAGATATTAGGATATGGTGATTATCAGATTGGGAATGTTACGATACCAAGGGTTTACTACGTAGAAGGACTTGGACACAACTTATTCTCCATTGGGCAATTCTGTTATTCGAACCTTGAAGTTGCTTTTCATCAACACACATGCTGGGTACAATCAAATCCGGAAATGACACGCGAAGAATGATATTAGGAATATGGTGATTAATCAGCATTGGACTGTTATGATACCAGGAATTACTACGTAAAAGGACTTGGACACAAACTTATTTCTCCATTGGACAATTATGGTGATTCGAACCTTGAAGTGTTGCTATTCATCTAACACACATCTTGTATCATAATCTAGAAGTGTTTGATCTATGACTGGATGCTCCGATGCAATAATTTTATACTCTGCGTCTCTTTAGAGATATGATGACGACCTCACCATATTCCTCCTGACAAAGGCCTCAAGACTTAAGTCCTGGCTTATGGCACCGACGTCTATCTCTCTTAACTTTGGTGCAATCAACCATTTAGTTGAGAACATGTCTTTGTTCGTAGGTCATCCTAAGCTAAAGATTTAAAAGGACCATCTGTGTTTTGCCATGTGCAATGGGAAAAACAAGAAGAAACCCTACAAACTAAATCTGAAGACACACAAACAAAAAACTCTATCATTTTGCAGATGTATTCTTGTAACCAATGCGTGTTCGCAAGTTTAATGGAAAGAAGTGCATCCTCATCATTGTTCGATGATTACTCGCTCGATTTACCAGGTATAAGTGCTTAAGGTCAAAAGATGAAGCTCCAGATTTCATAATCAAGATGATCCAAGTGCGGTTTAAAGTGCTTATCCAAAGAATCAGGACAGATAATGGAACTGAATTTGTTAATCAAACTTTGTGTGAATATTATGAGAAGGCTGGCATCTCTCATGAAACACTGTTGCGTCACCTCCCACAGCAAAATGGTGTCGTTGAAAGACGTAATCGTACGCTAATTGAAGCTGCCCGTACAATGTTGATTTATGCAAAAGCTCCGTTATTCTTATGGCAGAAGCAGTTGCTACCACATGTTACACCCAAAATCGTTCCATCATACGTCTTCGTCATGGCAAAACACCATATGAGCTTTTACATGACAAACCTCCCGACTTATCATTTTTCCATGTATTGGTGCACTTTGTTATCCCACAAACGATAGCGAGAACTTAGGCAAGTTACAACCAAAAGCTGATATTAGTATTTTCATTGGCTATGCACCCACAAAGAAAGCATTTCGAATTTACAACCGACGTACCAGACGAATCATTGAGACAATTCATGTAGATTTTGATGAGCTGACTGCGATGGCTTCTGAACACAGCAGTTCAGGACCCGCACTTTATGAAATGACTCCTGCAACAATCAGTTAGGACTCGGCCAACCCACCTCCCTTTAATACCGTTTGGTAACCACCTTTAAGAAGTGATTAGGATTTTTTGTTTTAACCGATGTTTGATGAATTACTCACTCCTCCACCTAGGTTGATCACCCAGCCCCTGAAGTCATTGCTCCAATTGCTGAAGTAGTAGCTCCCAAAACCCGCTGCATCAACCGGTTCACCTTCCTCAACAACTGTTGATCAAGATGCACCATCACCTAGTGATCGAGTCAATAGTATATATATATTATATATACTAAAATATATATATATATATATATATATAAATAAATATATATATATAATATCGGTAAATCAGCAAATCACTTTAAACAAAAGCAACAAACCAATTCACAAATAAAATATAAATCCAGAAGTATCGACTTCGAAAGTGACCCCTTCTAGTCGTTTCCCGAGTCGTTATGTTCCAACGAGGCGTGAATTGAACTTTTTGTTGACGTTTGTAATCGGGATTTTGAATAGATTAAGATTTTGGATTTAAATTCTAATTTCTACAAATATAAAGCAAATAACAAATAAAAACAAGCAACAATTAAAGCGAATACGAATTAAACATAAAAAACGTTAACGGGATTCTAGAAACGCAACCTAAAAACCTAAAACTTCAAATTTTGACTCTAGAAAAGCAAATTTAATTTTTAAAAGTCCTAAATGATAAAAGAAAATTTTAGAAAAAAAGAATTATATTTGTTTGACTTTTATTTAATTTATTATGAATTAAAAATACTTTTTATCTAAAAATATTATTTAAAATGCTAAACTAATTTATAAAAATCTAAAAAAAATAGGAAAAGTACCTTTAACACATCTAATCATAAGAAAAATAAAACTAGACAAGAAGCTTTTAAGAATAAGCTGTAAATCAGCTAATAAGCTCGAATGAGCAAAACACTAAACACCCTTTAAATAAAACTGACACAACAATAATGGAAAAGACCCCCAAGGGCAAGTTGGTAGTGGAGAGTGGTGCTAAGACGTGTGTGTGTGAAGCTAAGGTCGCAGGTTCGAGTCCTGGACCTTGGTTTTTTTATTTTTTTTATTTTTCAAAACTTTTTTACAAAACTTAAAGAGAAAGAGAAAATAAGCAACTTTTAAAAGATGAACTTTATGTAAGAAACTTAAAATAAGCACGATAAGCACAAATTAAAGGGACATATTTTCCTTTTTGCTTATGTATTTAAACTTAGAAACAAATATGTTAGGATTTAAGAAAAAAGACTCGGATCACCCCATGTAATTTTTAATTAGCATTAGCTCGTATAGGTACCAGTAATCGTATATTTTTGGTGTTTGGGTCAGGTCTTTACATAACGTAAGCCACACCATAGCCCTTTTATGTGCGTGTAAGAACTAATTTAAACCCTCTCCACACATGGAGAGGGTGTTGGAAGAAATCATTTGACACACACTCTTTAGTGTGTTTTACATATTCTCTCCATCCATCTCTCTCTCTAACTCTCTCTAGTTTATATTGTGTGAAATTTGGGATCCTACAATTGGCATCAAGCCGACGGTGATTCGTGGTTGATTCGTTTGGTTTCAACAAGATCAAATTCGTGGTCAAAAAAGAATCAAAAGGAAAAAAATTCAAACCGAATTTTTGTTCTTAGAGTGTGAATGTTTTTATGTTAATAATCAAGAGTTCTAGGCATCAGGTAGCTAATTGTGCAAGAAAATCCAATTAAAGGCCAAAAATGTGAATATAAGACATTTCTGGTGAAAAAGTCGTATTTTTTCTAGTTGCGTTTGGCAAACTGAAAAGTTCTTTGTTGCGTTTTGACATCTTCTTGTTGCGTTTTTTGATTTTCTTCTTGTTGCGTATTGATTTTCTTCTTGATTGCGGTTTTGACATTGGTGCGTTTTGACATTTATTGCGTTTTAGTCATTGCGTTTTTGATTGCAGGTTGCGTTTTGAGAAATTTTCATTGCGTTTGACGCAAAATTCATTGCGTTTTGACCAAAAGTCATTGCGTTTGACCAAATTTCATTGCGTTTTTGAACATTGCGTTTTTGACCATGCGTTTCGACCATTGCGTTTTGAACCGATAGCGTTTTGCTTATATTTCCATTGCGTTTTGACCAACATCTCAACCATTTGCGTTTTGACTACAGTTCATTGCGTTTTTGACCAAAAACTCAACCACTTGCTTTGAAAAGTTCATTGCGTTTTGGATTCAAAAGTCACTGCGTTTTGGTTAAAGATAGCACTGCGTTTTGTCTAGAAATCTTGTGTGAAGAAAAGGGTTTCAGTAAAACAACCATAACTTTTGATCCGTAAGTCCGTTTCAGGCCCGTGACCTCTCAAATCGAAGAGAAAAACGAGACGGATCACGCTATAACCAACCTTTAGTTGGTTAAGGATTTTTCAAGGCCCAAAAAGCTCGTCTACTATGATTTATTGACATTTTTCATATTTTTGGAATTTGTGTTAGACTTGTTTTTGTTCTAGCTCACGGCCCATCTGTATTTTTAGGCCCGTTTTCAGCTTGGGTGAGCTTATGAAACAAACAGCTGTAACCCTAGCCAGAACGATTATACTGTTTTTTAGACAATTAAACCATTCCGCTGATTCCGAATCAAATATATTCACGGTTCTTCTATGATTTTTGGTAAAATCCCGTTAATTCATGTAACGTTTTAAATCATAACGTGTAAAATTCCCGGAACGTTAATTGTTTTCCAATCATAACCACAACAAAAATTCCTTATCTACTTAAGGATCCTTAATTTATTTCACAAATCGAATTTTAATGAATCTTCTAATTCTAATACAAAGAGAAGAGGAGCTTCAACTGACGCAACGGCTCGCAAAATTAAGGCACTCAATCTGTCCATGAACATGGATTTGAACAGACTCGGAGACACAACTCATGATCTCTATCTCCTTAATTGCCTTATGTCTGTTGATGCTTTTAAACCAGCAATTTCGCTCATCTTTGTGAAGACATCAGACCCTCAAAATTAAAAGATTTTTTCATCCATCTGATCAGTTAAGGGCTACAACTTAAAAGAGAGATCTTCAAGGTTAATGCAAGACTTATCTTCAAGCACTCATGAACACAGTTCAGGCTTTTCTTGCCTCTAACTCAAGGGTTTGCAACAAGACTTCGAAGACTTCACGCGCTGTGAACCTAGTGCGTACAGACGTGATTTACTTGAGAACCTGGATACACTTGAAGCGGTCATTCATAGAGCTATAATTACATACGGTAGATTACAGCTACAGTCACAAGATGTTCAGATCAATCCGGTTCAAGCAGTGGATGACAGTTTGATTGTATCGAAAAGCAGTTGGATAGAGTCAGAAAACAACAATGCACTCAGCAAATCATGAATGGAAACTCAGCTACAGACAGCACGAGGTTCTGGATCAATTGAGCTTACACATTGGAGGTTATTTTAACACATACTTAAAGCATTGTCTGCTGTGTTGGTTATTACAAAAAGGACAAGTCAGATAACCATGATACAATCAGCAATTGTAAGGACTTATATCACACTTGATGTGGATGCAGATAACAGACTAAAATGACCAAGTGCCATTTTCTGTAGGTACAAGATGACTGCTCCACATAATGTCCTTAGGCTAATGAACAATAGCATACTGAACAATCTGAACCCATTTATGACACATATTTGTTGGAAAAGGTTGATAGCAATACCACTCCTGATTCAACAAATATGTGTCATAGGGGAGGAGAGATTAACCAGGATGCTAAACAATATCAAGTAAAAAGTCCTTTGCTTAAGGCTGAGTTTCTCAAAACGAATGATATGGTTGAAAAAGAAGTTAATAGATGAACTTTCAAACAGATTTTTACAACTTGAGAAACATTGTATTTCACTAAATTTCAATTCAACCAAAAGGAAGAAATTTTGCCCCCAAAGTAGACAAACCCATGTAAGAATCATGATTCCTCCTGAATTTACGGAAATTTTTTGAGATTAAACGAATTAGAAAGCTCAGCTACAAGCCAAAAAACTCAACGATCCAACAACTTGAAGGTGAACAATATAAAAATGAAGCATGAAAAGAATAAAAAAAAAAAAAAAAAAAAAGAAGAAGTAATGAAGCCAATGTTAAACATGAAATAGATGTAATTGAAACAATTAACATCGAATTAAACATAAGTGTCTAAATTACTTCATGAAAATGAGCATTTAAACAGACATACAAAAGACTTTTATGATTCTATCAAAAGCACGAATTCAGACGAAAGACATAATGTACACACTGATTGCACAAGTAAAATAGTAAGACTGTTTGAAAATGCTGATTTAAAGCTCAGATTCAGGAAAAGGTTTTTGCGAATGTAGCATTGAAAAACGAATTAAGAAAGTTAAAAGGAAATAGCGTGGATACTAAATTATGCCAAAGCATCAATCTTGGGGAAACCGCCTTTACAACCATCTAGAAACGCATTTATTTTTTAGACAACCGAAATGCGTTAACGGTCTGAACGTACCTAGAATTTCAAGATCCACGGATTTTCCCCCAAGTTGATGAGAAAAATGATTTTCAAAATAGTCACTCCCATGATTTGCCAAAGAGTTAGATGAATCTGCTGCTGCAAAACCTCATCAGGTGAATGCACCTAACTACTCTAGGAATAGTCATAAAGAATCGTATGGTTCTAATGATATGGTTCATGCGTACTTTCTAGAGGAGGCTAGGAAAATGACACAAAACAAAACCAGGATTCCTAGTCATAAGGATATGGCCTCTACTAGATACACTGCACTCCTAATGCTTGTACACCAAAACCTAGAAACATATATAGGGAGGTTTCTCATTTATCTAAGTGTAGTTGGTGGAATGTCAAATTGGTGAGCCTCTAGTAGATCACTCTAGGAATTCCAGTTTCTTCTTGGACTCCAAAAAATCTGTTTGTTTGATTTGTCATAAATATATCTTTAATACAAATCATGATGATTGTATAACAAAGATCCTGAATAAGGTGAATTCTCGTGCTAAAGTTCAGTCCCCCAAGATCAGAAACAACAATCCCGTTGAACCAAAGAACCACACTCATAAACCTGGTAGGCGAAATGGTATAGGACAAAGGTTTTCTCTCAATAAGTCTTCCGCTGTGCATGAGAAACCACACACTCCTAGATCCATATCAAGATGGAAATCCAACGGGTAGAATTTTCAAGACTGTTAGTCTTAGGTGGATACCTACTGGAAAGGTGTTCATAGATAGCACAACCAAAGTTGACAGTGAACCTCCAAATGGTTCAAATGATGATATCACTAACCCATATGAATGCAATCAAACTCTTTATGTTAGTGCAGGTACTTCTAACTCAAGTGCAGGTACATCTGTCAATCCTTTAAAGGAAAGACTCCAGAGTTGGTTACCAAAAAAGACGATATCTCATACTTCAGAGTTTCAAGGAATTCAAATTTCTGTGATGAACATGCATCATATGATGTTTGGAACAAAAACAGTTCAAGCCTCGTTCTTCATCAAATGTCGTTTGGACAAAACAGTTCAAGCCTCGTTCTTCATCAAATGATGTTTGGACAAAACAGTTCAAGCCTCGTTCTTCATCAAATGTCGTTTGGACAAAACAGTTCAAGCCTCGTTCTTCATCAAAAGATGTTTGGACAAAACAGTTCAGGCCTCGTTCTTCATCTTGATGACGTTTGATCAAAACGGTTCAAACCTCGTTCCTTAATGTCAAATGGCGTCTGTTGGCATCTCTTCAAGCCCTGTTCCTTAAAGTAAAGAAAGGTGAAACACTCAATGTGTGTTAGCTCAAGTCGATGGCTTTCGTATTCTTCTGTACGAATCCAGTTTTTCAAAGAAAAGGAGAGTGTACGCTTCAGTGCGCTTTATCTTCAAAAGAAGAGAAATCTTCTTGTGTTTGACCATTCTCATTAACAAGCTTCATATTTTCACATGCTTGTTTGTTAGTTAAGTAGACCAACGTACATTAGCTGGTATTATAATTCACTAGATCAAAAATGGCAATCGCATATGCAATTTTTGAAGGGGAGAATAGTGAATTAAATGTGATTACGAGGGTTAATCTTGTCTTGAATTGTATAAAATTGGTCAGATGTGAAAGTGTAGTGCTTAAATATGTCCTTGCTAAAGATTAAGATAATGTCAAGTACATTGACCAAGGTTGAACCATGTTGACTAACCCAATGTCCAGTGACTCTAATTGGAATATCTTCGTGCAAAAACTAATATCTAGGGCATGCAAACTCAAGGCGAACACTTTATCATAACGTTGTTTTATATGCTATGTTTGTCTATCTTTGTTGATATTCTTTAACATATACCGATGGCAGAAATAATTTCCTGCATCCTGAACCTACAAGATGAGAAATAACAGATCCCTTTATTGCTCAGAAACAGTAACAGATATGGGAAAGTAGATATATCGCAGTCGGAGCTACGAGAAGTTGCAGAGAATCCTATCTTCACCTTTCAAGTTGATATTTCAAGAACACAAACTTCGTTAGGGCATTCACTGCATCAACAAATTCCCTTTTATCTACATTCAGCTGTTCTGGAATACTCTGACTCATGATGCAAAGACTGGGGTTTATAGCTTTCAAACTTGATGAAAAATGGTTTACTCTGAGTGCTGATCTTTTTTGGAAGGCCTTAGAGATCACTCCTGCTGACAACAGCATCCCAAAAACAGACTTAGCTTTGGCATTAGGTAAAGTCTATCAATCTTAAATGAAGCTGAAGAAGAAGCTGTTGCAAGAGAAGTTCATGCTACTCATGCAAGAATTGTGTCTGGACCAGACCCTGAGCCCATGCAAGAAGGCCCTTCAGCTGGATCAAACCAGGGTAGGTCAGCAAAGAGAAGAAGACTCGAATCTGCCGCTTCTGGGTCAGCTCAGCCTCCTTCGAAAGATGATCACCAAAGTTCAAAGAAACCACGGGAGTCTGATGCATCTGCTTCCATACAACATCCAGCTCTTACCTCAACTGGATGGCAGATCACTAACATAAGAGATGATGTTGTTAACTCTCTGATGCATATGCTTCCAAACAACATCCAGATCACTGACACAAGTCTGATGCATATGCTGAATCTGAACCCGAGCCCACACAAAGAAGACAGTCTGGTATTGCTTTCTGAGATTCCTTTATTGTTCAAGAAGAGGCCTTCCTAATTCCGTCAAAGAAGCGCCATAGGGTATTCAAACTCTTTACACCTGCTAAACAAGAGGTCTCTGACCATAATGAAAGCTCGTCAAGGAAACAAGAAAATGACAAAGAGACAACCTGGAACTGGAGGCTCAAATGAAGGAATTGGTAACATACTAGGGGTTCCTAATGAGTCCACAGTCATCTCTAGAGCCTCAAGTGAAGGAACTAGATCCAAGCCAGGGGTTCCTGATGAGGAAAAGCTAATTCTTTAGTGGGAAGCAGATGTGGTCAGTGAACATTTTGATAGAGATGATAATGCTGGGGATGATAATGAGGAAACTAAGCCTGATCCTGAAGAAATATATAAGTAAAAGATGAACCAGGAAAAACTACTATGGAAACCAAAGTTGAATCCATGGTCACTGTTCCTATCCAACAAGTTTCTTCATCTGTTCCTTTACTGATACTTCAGTCATTGATCTCTCATCGCCTAAACCGGTATCTCCTCCCTGTCAAGAATCATTCATTATAACTTTCACCACCAACATCCGCGCTACAGCAGAGCAGTTCAGTTCTTGAAATGGTCAAGTCACGGCTCCTGCACACATCAGTTCAGGACCCGGTCCTCAACTTTTGACTCCTAGAACAATACTCGTACCACAACCTCCTTCTCCAACACCTAATGTTCCGCCAACAAAGAATGACTGGGATTCGTTATTTTGCCCTATCTTTGATGAGTACTTTAATCCTTTCACCAAGTGGTAGCCTGTGTTGTTCAAGAACCTGTTGTTTCAACCGGTACACCTTCATCAACGAGAATTAATCAAGATACACCTTCTACAAGTACCTCACAAACCACTCAAGAAGAACAATCTCATGTTATTCCTACTAGTGTTGAAGAAGATGATCATGGTATTAAAGTTACACACATGGATAATGATCTGTAATTTGGTCTTCAATTCCCGAACTAGTTTTGAAGTAATCCTCTTCCCGGAATTGTTATCCCAACCTACCGTGCATTCAGTAAATCAACCACAAAAGCACATCGAAAAATAGACCAAGGATCATCTTGCTTGACAAATTATTGGTGATCCTTCCAGACCGGTATCCACAAGACTCCAACTATAAACCAATCCCTGCTCTGCTACTATGATGCTCTCCTCTCTTCAAGTGTACGCAAAAGTTATAAAGATGCATTAACCAAATCCTGTTGGATTGATGCCATGAAAAGCTTTATGAGTTTTAACATTTGAGATTTGGAAGCTAGTACCTTCGTCCAGATCAAGAAATGATTTTATTTAACCTTTAATTGGATTTTTATAAGGTGAAATTAGATGAACTGGGAGGTGTTATGAAAAACAAGGCCAAATCAAAAGTAAAGGTAAAATGGAGTGGTGAAGCCTTTACTTCGTCGGTACAGAATTTCAGCTGGCAGATATCTTCTCCAAGCCGTTAGGACGAGAAAAACTTAAATTTCTCATGTAAAAGGTTAGAATGCAAAGCATGTCTCTAGAAACGATGAAACAGCTTGCGGAACGAAACTGAAGAGGTTATGGTGGTATTTTCTTCTTGATATCATATGTAAATATATAAAATAAGAAAAACACAAAAAGAATTTCATTTTTTTTAAACTTTTTAAAAACAAAATAGAAAAATATAAAAATCAGAAAATCCAAAAATATGATTTTCATACATGTCTTCGGCATCGATATAATTTACGCGATAGAAATGTCAGTCAATAATGAAACACGGTGCTGTAAAAAAAAGTTCGAACAAAGTTTTAAATGTGTTTCAAAACATGTCAAAAATGGCTGATGCAATTATTTTATTTTTCAGATATGAACCCGGATTTCAAAATGAGGAAGCACGTCGCCACAAAGACGGCTGTCCTAACAACGGAATTAAGTTCTCCCAGGCAAGGAATTACGCAATATCCGTGCACCCTCGATCTAATGTACGCTACAGTTGCATTAATTTCTTATAAAGAATAAGTCCTCTTTTTAACAAATAATTTTTCTTCTATGATTCTTCAAAAATTATTTGTGTTAACCATGGTGGAAAAGGTGTTGTCTTTCAAAACTTAATCTGTCATCTAAGTCTCTCATCAGAAAAAGATTTTAAAAGAATTTTCTATCACTCAAACAATGTCTACAGCTCTTTAAATAGAAAATAGGACATTTTTTATAACCTAATTAAGCCCTAATTTTATCAATTAAAACTAAACCCTAATTTTTATTAAACTAAAATGAAAATTATTAAATCTATTTATTATTCTAGAAAGAACAGGGTAGAAAGTGTAAGAAACGAAACTAGAGGGTAGGCGGGCTAACTATTGTCAATTTACACTTCAGTTAAAACGGGTGCCCTCTAACTTTCTAGATATTACCAAATAAACCCTACGAATTAGCTTATTTTTGGCTTATTAAAAAAATGAATTTCAGCAAAAACTTAAAACTACAAACTTATAAAGGAGCTTATACTAAACAACATTAACAAAGACACTTTCTACTTTTGTCCACTAGATAAGCTAGAAAACTAGCTTTTTCAATTCTGTTACAGAAACTAATGGTTTAAGAGCTTTTTCACATTTTAGCTTATATCTAGCTTATTTCTAGGTGAAAATGAAAAGCAAAAGAAACTAAATGTAGCTCAGGTTGTATACTAAGGATGTCTAAGAAAAAATAAGCTAAGCTTTAACAAAAATAGCAAGAAAATTGAACTAAAATAATGCAAGTTTAGCTTAAACTGAATATAAGCTTTTCTCTATTAAGATAAAAAGCTTAATACTAAACCTTAACAGCTGAAAATTTGGAAATAAGCTAAACTATAGACCTTGAATAAACCTAGATAAAAGGTATTTAATAAAAACCACTTAGAGCTTAAAAAGTCTAACAATATAAGCTAGTTACCTACTGCTGCTAAACTACTTTACAGGTAGAAAATAAGCTAGGCTTAAAAGCTTAAAATGAAAACTAAATGATAGATCATAAAGAGCTAATAGGGTACTTTTTGAAATGCTAGATAACAAATCCTAACTCCTTATTACTAAAGCTAAAAAACTTCTATAAAATGACTAAGAAATTGTTGTTGCTGAAATAATTGTTGCTGATGCAATTTGCTGATGCAATTGGCATCAACTCAAATGCAGACTGAACTACCTCCTTACAAACTCTTACACTAACTCAATACATGTATTTAAACCTGTATTAACTAAGCTTGAATTCTAGAATGCCTTAAATCTCTAAACTCTAAAATTATTTGAATTATAAAACTGTCCTGGTGCTAAAATCTATTTATCAAGCTCAAAACTTAGAATCTCTACAAACTAATTCACAAAACCTGTGTAAAACTTCATAAAGTTGTTATCCTCAACTATGCAAAGTGTTTAAACAAATTTATGTTGACTTTAAAAGTCAAATCACCTAAAACCAAACACTCCTTAAATGAAAGCTGTCAAAATTAGAGTAAACTTAAAATCTATTTAAACACTAAAACAGCTAAAACATTTTATCTACTCTCACTAATTCTGTCCTAATTAAGCTATTTGAGCTCTAAAAGTCCTAGCTTATTAATAGGATTAAGATACTTTCTCTCCTAGCTCATACTACTCAAAATTTTGACAGAATTTACTACTTAAGATCTCTATGAACTATACTCAAACTAATCAATACATTTGCATTACAAATCTACTAAACAATTCTAAAAACACTTAGGTGCAAATAAGATCAAAGAAATAAGCTAATTGAGTAAGCTAGCTTTATGCTAAAATGAAATATACTAGATAAAACCTGGAATTGAAGAATCTTCACATTTAAGCTATCCAAGAGTTGAAGCTTAAATGTTCCTAATGGCTTCCAAAGCCTCTAAACCCTGAGCTTAAACTCAATAAGCTAGATTAGCTTATTTACTTCAAAAGCTTCTAAAATGAATCAAATGACCTCAATTGGTCATGTTTTGATGTAAAATGAACAAATTGAGTAAATGAATGACTAAAAACAAGCTTTTGACTGAATTTAAGCTTATTAACAAGTATAAGCTCCAATGAGCTTATGAGAGCTTATTGAAGTAAAAACAGCTTAAATTGGAAAGGAAAAACAATTGAACTTTAGAACTGACTTTAATTGCTTAAAATGGTAAAGTACAAGATGAAATAACAATGGTACAAGTGATTAAAGCTGAATTTGAAAACTTAAAAGAAAATGCTTAAAAAGGAAAATTACAAACTAAAATTAAAACTAACTAACTACTCTTCATCTTTCTTCCTCTTTTATAAGCTGCCCTGGGGTCTTCTTGTGTTTGTGTTGTGAGAGGTTAAAGCCCAAAGCAATCTCAGCCTTTAATTTCCCTTTGTGCTTCTTTGACAAATAGTGAGGTGTTCGAACCAATATGCTTGTACAAGTGACCTTGAATGACGTGGTGATGATTTTAATACGAGTTATGAATATTAGAGAGAGCGGATAAGAGGTTGAATTGGCAGTTTAGGAGTTTGTTGTGGATATTGCGGAAAATTAGTTGGGAGACGGTTAGGGAAGAAGTTTAAGCCCGCGTGTGTGTTTGAATGTTTGGAGTAATAGCAAAAATGGTCCCTGCGTTTCATTTCCCATTTGTAGTGTAAAATTAATTTAGAACTTGACAGATCTAGTCCTTGTAGTTGATTCTCCCTTTTTCCTCTTTATAAAACCTCTTTCTAATTTTAACAACTTAGGTCCTTGGACTTTTAAATCATTCAAATAAGCCTTTGATCTCTGAAAACTTGTCACTATTGGTCCTTTGACTTTCATTGGCTTTCTCTTCTCGCTGTATCGGGCTGATCCGGCTTTGATCTTTTTGGCTTCCCATCTTCACTCATTGCCTTGTCTTTTTCGTTTCTTGTCGGTTTTTGACTGATTTTGCTCACTTTTTGTCTTTTTTAACCTTTCCTGCACAATAGACACAAAAGCACACATTTTTCTATCCTTTTGGCATAATTTGGCTTTTATTTGGCAAAATCCCGGGTAATTAATATGTATAATTAAGCACTTATCAGAAACCCTGTCAAGGAGATTCTTTGGAATTCTACCTGATCACATGCTGTATTTATACTGATTAACGGGGAACCGTGGTTCTTGCAACCTTATTCATCGAAAGTGAAAAAAGACACTTTCATTTGTTTATTACTAACATATACTTGCAGGAATCCACGATGGTAGCAGCTGCTGGCAAGAGACATGTCAATTCACAACCCCATGCTCATACTTAATGTTCCTAATCAAAGACATCATGATAACTGAAAGACCTACAACACAGCTTTCGCAGACTCTGAAGAGTACCATTCATGATCCAGAAAAGTGGGGTGAGCAAAGTCTGGCTCCGAAGGCCCACAACAACCATGAGCAATACTAACACAAGGATGATTTAGAGAATCACTGTGCTTGAATTGATCTCAAAAGAATGCTCAAAGATCACACAAGTCAAACGGAAGAAAGAAGAACAAAGCTCAAAGACACTACTTGTAGTACAGGAAGAAAAACACTGACATATAGAAATAATAAGACTACGAGCCAGAGTCAAAGATCAATAGTCATAGATGCCTAGTAGTTCAAATTGTATTTTTGGGGTGACCACATTTGAAGGGAGATTGTTAGGATTAATGAAAATCCATGTGAAGACTCGGTCACACCCGTGTAAAGTCTAGCATACGTATCCGCTTCGTAAGCCTTAATAATAAACGTTTAATTACCAGTATGACTTTATCTTGTTAGGGGCCCTTGTCTTTACCCATATGTTATGCCCACACCATATCCTACGAAGGGCACAAAACACTTGTATTTATACCCCTTTTCCAGCCATGGGAAGGGGTTGGTTGTTCAATTTATAAAACACATACATAAGGTGTAGTTTCTCTCACTAGAACTCACTTTCTCTCTCTATAAATTCGGCCAACCCCTAAATCATTGATTGTATTATGATATCCAATATACTACACGTACTATAGATGCTCATCCAGTTTGTCAGAAAATCTATTTCTATATCGCATGCTTGTTTAAATAAGCCAAACATCAAGAAAATTTGTATAATAAACTGTTATATCTACCTATGGCAATATAAAAAACGAAGCTTAGAAGAAAAGTTTTGTGGCACAAAGAAAAAGAAAGAGAGTTGGCAACCAGCAGAAACTGGATTTAAGCAACCATTGAGCAAAGAGAAAATTAGAGATAAAATGCAACTGTCTGGCTGCAATTAGGTATTCTTTCACCAAACTTTCTTTGTGAATCAAAAGCAAACGTCCACGTAAATTGAATAAAATAAATTCATGCCGATATCCGATTCCATATGCAGCTTGGCACTGCGATTGGCATTAGGAAAAGGACTTGACCCCGTTTCAATATTGCTAAAATCGATAAACCGTGAGTGTTGTTAAAGCTATTAGTCAGCTAGCTTTAAGATTCCTAAACACTGGCTATTTTGACCCGTTTGCTTATCTCGATTTGGGTTACGTTTATCTCTAACGGGTCAAAATGGTTAGATATAAAAAATGAGCCGAATTAAATGGGTTGAAAGTCACCTAAATGAATATCTAATGCATTCAGCGCCTTCAAAAGAAAAGGCTCTTTAACACTATCCGGAATACTGTTTTGCAGTATTTTTAATTTCAATCAATGCTCATGTTTTATCTGTTTGAATTCTATAAATGGTAGATGTTGAAGCATATACTTCAATACACACACATTGGTCCTGATCAAAAGCAATATAATAGCACCTGGTTGCTAATAGCATAAAATTATAAAAGTTGAAATCAATATATTATATCTTGAGGTCATAATATGATAATGTGAAATTATAGTCAATGTTGTGAATTGCTATTTTAGAAAAGTCTCCGAAGAAGCTTTTTCTTCTCTCAGTTGTCCCTAGCTGGATTATTTCAAAACATATGAACAATAATCCAAACATTATTTTTATCTATAGTTTCAACTCAATATTGAACTATCAAAAGACGGTGCTTTAACTTGAACAAACTACTACCCTTTTTTGCGAAATTAGATCCAGTTGTTCTAATATCATATTATCATCACCCTATATCGAGGGTTTACCATAGAGGTGGCAAAATGGGCGGCGGACGGCGGGTTGAATGGGTAGTGTTTGTTGATTGCGTGCATCACCTATTTCGTTCTCTTTTATGTATGCTTATTTTCAAATGTAAATTTGACTAAATTTTTACAAACATAAGATCAAGATAAGTGGAAAATGTCCTTTTTTAATGCCTTCAAAGTATGGCTCCAACTTGCCACTGCCCAAAAATTTTGCCGTAACTATAAAAGAGGTGCCAGGCAGAACTGTGGCTGTTGCATTTTCAGGTTTATGATTTTTTGTGTGATATTATTCGAAAAAGATAATTTATTCCAATTTGATAACAATTATAATAAAAAGTATATACCCTAGAGGCGTTCACTCCTTTTTCCAAAAAGTGTAGGTTTTTGTCACTGATGAAGATGTTATGCGTCGGGAATCAACACTTCGGGACAACCTAAAGAATGATAGTCAATATAAAGTCAAAACCGGCGCATCGGTGGAGGTTGCACAGGTAATATAATTTTTGGTTTGGTTAAACGAAAGTCATCTATGCAACAGCAGAATAACAATTATTCTATATTTTCAGTACAACCCTCCTTTTACGCTCCCATTTACATGCCGTAATGAGATTTCTCTAGAAGTGGAAAGAAAAGAAGAGTAGCTCTTCATTCTACAATGCTCGGTAGCCTTAGTACACACACATCTGTGTTTTCCAAACAGAAGTAACGAGATCTCATATATGCGAAGTATGACATATAAATCATTTTCATTCGTTGCCTGTCTATAATATATGTATATATATAGAATTTCTTTTCGAAGTTATTAACTCACTACTTATCGCAGTATATATGTAAAGCATACCACAGTTTCTTATGAATAAAAAATGGATATATTTAAGATCTTTTAACTAACATAATGTTTTCTAGGTTTCTAGCTTATGCTCTGAAATGCTAAAGTTTCGTGAAGCTGGTGTTGATGTGGTCATTAAGGTTTGATCCTTAAACAATTTATGAACAGTCTGAAATAGTAGTCGGTCGCCATGCCAGAAGCGTTGAGGCAGAGCCGTTATCACTTGAAAAAAAAAAATGTTTTTTGAAGAGGAAAAGGACGAACAAGCTTAAGTCTTTGGAAGGCTTGCTCGGCTACATGTTGTGCACAACTCAGGTTATATTTAATCCTATACCCTTATATCTCTTGGTGAATCTCCTCTTGTGCCTTCCATTTTCCTTTTCCTCCAAACATGTAGTGAATACTGCATTTGTTATCACCAAATTTCACAATATAACCCTGTTCTTCCAAAAGATCAATGCTTAGTACATTCAATGAGACTTCTGGTGTATAATGGACATTAGGGATGACATAGTTGCCTTCTCTTGTTTCCATTATAGCATCTCCAAATCCATAAGAGAAGATGAATTTCTTCTCTGATTCCTCCTTTGCTATCATCTCAAATTTGTACTTCAAATTCCTGAACAGAGTTCTTGTTGGGCACATGTGTATTTTGTATGCACTTCCCACAAACCAAGTATTGTTCCAGTTTCCATGGTCTGTGCCTTCAATCATAAAATCAGTGGTAACATGAACCTTTTCTGGAAACATTACCTTTTCCGGATACTTGATCTTTTCTGCCATCTTCTTGAATACAGGCCTCAAAACTTCCTTTTGCTTTCCTTTCTTGTCTTCTTTGTTTGGGCATTTCCAATAAACATGCCCACGGGTTTTGCACTTGTAACACCTAGCCCTCCTTTCCTTCTGAGTTCTGCTATCCTCTCCATGCTCTTTAGATTCCTTTGAGGCATTAAAGGCCTCAATCTCCTTTATCCTGTGCATCAGCATCTCCTTACATTCTGGGGACAAGTTCTTCTTCTTGTTGTTCCATGGAGATCTTCTCTGTGGTGATACCCTTTGCAAAAACCTACTAGTAACCTCTTCTTGATCAATTGGCATTGGCCTTCTCCCTTGATCTGAGCCGTGGCTCTGATACCAATGTTTCACAGGTTTCTTGCCAAGCCAATTGGTCTTTAACATGTTTGAGTGAACCATGTTTGTATGGTTTGATACTTCAATGAAACAGTAAAATAACAAAGACAGAATTTTAGCAAACAAACTTGACTTTGATTAATATGGAATGGATAATCTGTTCGCATACAATGATACCTATTTATACTAACTTAATCGACATGACAGTTGCCCATGAACCATCACAATGGTTCATCCTAAACTGCTTTAAACTGCCAACTAACTTAACTAATCCTAACTGATAATAACTGCCATAATCATGGGTGTGGCATAACTGTTTTCTAACCCATGATTAGCCTAACTACTGTTAACATAAATTCGACATAACATATACTAATATTATGCTAATACTATGTACAATCCAACTTTGGCAATAATAAGATTATCTGTGCAACAAAAAATGATCGAACGCTTTTTTGAAGTTGGGAGTGTAGGGTTTCCTGTCAAGTTTAAGCAACTTTTTTCTCTCCAAGAAATTGAAAAGAAACAAGAGTTTCTCTGAAACCGGAAGAACCAAAGGACCGATGGTGCTAATGTTTGACTTTAAGGAACGACATGCAAAAGTTTATATTTTGCATTTTTATGTTGTGACCTTTTATTGGTCAAAAGAATTGCTGCTCCTCCCATTCTGAAAAGACAGTTTAGAAGAAGCATTGATCTTTCTGTTCCCATGTAAGGACTAGTGGTCAATATTTCAGTACTTATCAAAACTGCATTTGATTCAGGGTGTACCCTAAGTAGGTTTTTAGCGAGATCT